>SNQJ01S0123195.1:0-26366 GCA_010110895.2 Picea sitchensis | reverse complement strand
GTAGTAAATCGAATAAGAGACAAATGGATTTCCCAAACCAACTTCAAATGATGAATAGGGGGTGTCATGTTCAAGAGCGACACTTACTGCAAATCAATACGAAAATGAAACATATCCCTTTCCCAAATTTTCCCCCACCATTTCTGGCGAGTAACTCTTTATTTTTATGCAAGATTGAGGAGGATAACATATGCTTGTTGATATAAGCACATCCTTCGGACGAGTCCCTCGGAGTATATTTAACGAACCCTAATAAGGAGTGGTTTGGTCCCACCACGGGTCTGTCAATGTTTGTTTAACGAGTCCAGAGATAGTAAACTCGAAGGTTTTTCAAGATTATAGAGTTTGGAAAAACACTTAAAAGAGAACTCTCTCAGTTCCTTTTTTCGTAAAATAGTCTGGACGAGACCGAAAAAGAGATAAATTATCGCTCACCAGATGCTTATTTCAAATACTTTATCGAGCGTGAAAATAGCAATGTCGCTCTGTGATCTTTTCATGTTTAGAGAGTCTGAAAAGAGCTTAAAGAGGACTCCAGGAGGGTTCCTTTTTCGTATAACCTTGTTGAGCCTGAAAAAGTGATAAAAGTATGCTCGATCACGTTCTCAAGTATTTACGAGCGTAAGAACGGACAAAAACGACGCTCGAGGTTTTAAGTAAAAACCATAAAAACAATTGAAACACGCGATAACAAAGAAAAACATGTCCGTAACCCTGTATTGATTCATCAAAGTCATCACGCTTGCAAGAAATACACTCAACATGACATTAGGGATTAGGGTTTAGTCAATAAATAAACATAAAAACCCAAAATGATATAGTAAAAGTAAATAAAATGAGTAAAAACTCTTTTTTACCACACCATTTTACATTTCCACTATTGAGCTCCAAAAAACCCCTCTTTTACCTTCCGAGTTTGGCGTCATATTGCGGGAGCTACAAGAGACCATTCAACGATCTGTCTGCGACATTAAGGTAGGATCTGTGTCCTTAACATTTTCATGGTTTCATTTTGTCAATTCATTGGTTAAATTTCTATTTTTAAGATGTTTTTCTAGGCCCTATATGCGCGCTGGCATTCTCGCAGGTAGCCCATACGGGACCTGCGAGAATGATGCATTCTCACAGGTGAGCCTTAAGCCACCTGCGAGGTTCTCGCACTGTGAAAATGGGGCACCTGTGAGAACCGCAGAACCCAATTTTTTTTTTAATTTTTAGCCAAATGAAAAAGATCTAAAGCATGAAAAATTTATTAATCCTCCTTTTATGTTCCTTGTGCATATATTTGACCAAAAACATGGTGCTTGAGTGGCGTGAAAGGGAACATGAAGAGGATAATACAATGGTCGAGAATCATCCTCCTACCATAGTTGCATTGAGAGATTGTGGGCTCTTGAAATACTTTCACATCCCGGGAATGAGGGCCCAAGTCAGACTATTAGAGTACCTGGTCCATATGTGGGACCCAGATTAGCAGGTTTTTCATGTGGGAGCTCACACCCTGTCCATAGACATTGAGGACATATACTTTTTGACAGGATTGTCTAGACGCATGTATTATGTCAGCCTGACCGGTAGTAGAGGTGGTGGGCTAAAGATGAGTGAGTACTACAATCAATACTGTGTACCCGAGGCTGAAAGGAAAAAAGGAAAAGTGGCTATCTGGGGGGTACAAGACTTGACTCTCCGCACTATCCTTTTTACTATAGCTTGGATGGCTAGGAGTTCTGCTCCTCATATGGAATAACAAAGCTACTTCCAGTACGTCATCGAGTGTACTGAGCCTCAAGTATTCAACTGGGCAGATGTTGTGCTTCGCAATATCAAAAAGCAATTGACCAAATGTAGGCGGGGTGGCCTGAAGCAATTCGGGTATGGATCGTTACTGGTATCCTTCTTCCTCGAGCGAGTCCCATTACTTAGGCTACAGGTGGAGTGGAACATACCGGGTTCCAAGGATCCGCGGATGCTGAGATGGTGTCGGCTTATGGCCCGGCACGTAGCAGGACCTATCATCAAATATGATGATACGTTTTTTGACAGGCTTCAACCACAGATGTTGATGGTTGATGACTACGCTTATGTTGGGCTGGATTTCCGAGGAGATCCGAATTTGGCATTTCCCGAGGACGATCAGTGGGGAGACCTTGGTAAGAAGTACACGCATTTTTTTCTTTTAAAATGTTTTTTGTGAATTTTTATCATATTCAAATGTTTTTGTTTTATATATTTATCCGAAGACTAACACAAAATGTTTGTTGATAACACAGATGTTGGACCGTATAGACCTCCTGACACTTCTCCTATCCAGAGGCGAGGAGAGGTAGCGGTAGCACCACAGTATGCTGAGGATTATCAGGTGGTGGAACAGAATTTAGAGGGTCTGACAACATACATTCCATATATGACTTTGGAAGAGGTTCCACGACGCGATCAATGTCACACTATAGGGGTATCAGCAGCTATGAGTCGACTACTCTGTAGGGTTGCTAGGGCAGTCGTGTGTTACCATGAACGTCATCCTTGACGTCACTTTGTAGAAGTTATGAGCTTCAAATTTTGATATTGTGGTCTTCGAACAAACTTTTTTGTAAAAACTCTTTTGATCGTTATATATACAGATGGTTTCTACCGGTTTACTTTATAATGTGTGAATTTTGATGTGTTTAATTTATAAATGGTTCAAATGTCTGTCCAATACATAATTAGCCAATGCATCTGTTAATGTATTAAGACATCTAGGAATATGCTGATATTCAATGTGATCAAAATAATGTTTTAAGAGGCGAATTCGCAAATACACCCATAACAAAGTAGGACTTCGAATAGAGTAGATATTACTTAACTGTAGTACTACAAGCTGCGAATCAAGTCGCACAACCAAATGACGAATTCCGAGTGAGATAACATCAACCAATAATTCAATAACGACGCTATACTCTGCAATGTTGTTGGTTGCACGACCAAGGCATACACCTCGTAAAGATACAAGTTAGTTTGTTGGGGCATAAATTGCCCACGCAGTGGAAACTAGGTTCCGAGTACTACGGCTAGCACCATCAGCGAAGCCAATATAGGGTAGCGAAGACTCCGACATCTGGCAATCAAACAAAACATTACATAAGGGTAGAGATCAGATAACGTCAAAAGCAAACTAAAGTAACACACATAAAGTATGATACATAAAATACAAGTACTTGTGCACAAATGATTTATGCATAGTACTTCTTTAAGTACAACCCATTCCTCGGTTCACTCAAAGGGATACCATCGTAATCTACCAGCTCATATGCTCATTTTTCCAAAACTCGGTGAACAATATAAGGACCTCGCCACATTGGTTTGAATTTCCCAGCTCCTAACATATCTCGATCTTGTTCATAGAGAAGAACAAGATCACCTTCAGAGAAAACGCGAGGCTTGACATGCTTTTCATATTGTGCCTTGACATGTTTCTTCTGGGCTTCTATGACTAGAGTGGAGTCACGTTGAGTTTCGTCTAATCGCATTAAATACAATAGACGTTCTTCTTCAGCAGAAGTATTGGGTAAGAGTTCGACAGCTAGCTTGAGAGAGGGTATCTCACATTCTATAGGAAGAATGGATTCTACACCATAGACTAATCGAAAAGGCGTAAACCCCGTAGCGGATTTGACAGATGTCCGGTATACCCACAATGCCGAAAACAACATCGTGTGCCAACTTGTTTTATGAATGCCTATCATCCGTCAAAGCATAGTTATAAGAACTTTGTTGATTTCTTCGACTTGACCATTAGCTTGTGGATAATAGCGTGTTGAGTTATCATGATGAAGACCCAACTTTTCTGTAAGTTCCAACATCATAAAATTCCTAAAGTGACTACCGTGATCAGTGACGATAGCTTGGGGAACACCAAAACAAGCTATGACATGGTTAAAAAGAAACAAGGCTATAGTCTTTCCAATATTATCGAATGTCGACATCGCCTCGACCCATTTTGTAAAGTAATCAACAGCTACAATGATGTAACCATGCCCCCCGACCAAGTGAGGGTGACATGTCATGAAATCGATGTCGCATTTCGCAAAGGGACCAACTGAGACTATAGGATGAAGAGGAGCAGGATGTGACTGAATTTTCTGATTGTAGGTATGGCAGGCATGGCATTTCTGAATGGCAATAATACATTCGTTGAATAAGGAAGGCCAAAACTACACTGTGCGTAAGATCTTCTAGGCAGTAGCATACCCAGACATATGACCACCACATGCTCCGAAATGGCAGTCATTCAGAGCTTTCTTGGCTTCGTCAAACATCAGACAACGTCGAAAAACAGAGTCAATTCCTCGATGATAAAGAGTATCCCTGAGGATAATGTATTGACGAGCTTGATAGCGTATGCGACGTCGTTCAGTACTAGACAAAGTAGGCCGAAAAGTCTGGGTTTGGAGATAGATAATGATATCCCCATACCAAAGATCGTCAGTGCTAATAAGGAAAAGAGATTCATCGGGTAATGAATCTATTGCTACATTTTCCGTGGCAGAGTGAGGAAAATCGCATATCAACTCAGCAAAAACTAAGGATTTCTTAGACGTGGCGCGATCGAATTCCAAATCAAACTCCTGGAGTATGACAATCCATTTGGAGTATTTTCCCCCCAGCAATTGACGTGTCAAAATGTGTTGCATAGGGTTGCAATGAGAAATCACTGTAGTTTTTCGTGAGAAGATATAATGTCGGAAGCGTTGGACGGCTTGAACGGCAGCCAAGGCCAGTTTTTCAACATGTTGATACTTGATTTCAGTTGATGTGAGACTTCGACTCAAGTAATAAATAACACGTTCATCGTGTGCATCATCCTCTTGGACGAGAACCATGCCAATAGTATACTCCGAGGCAGCAAGATAAAGAAAATAATCACTACTATAATCAGGAGGAAAGAGAAGCGAAGCTCGCGTGAGGGACAACTTCAAAGCTTCAAAAGCATTGTTGGCAACAGTATCCCGGATGAACTCTGAATATTTCTTTAGCAGTCGTGTAAAACCACGAGTAATCTCGGCGTAATTAAGGATAAAACGAGGAAGAAAGTTTGCTTTCCCCTGCAAACTTTGCAACTGGCGCAATGTAGAAGGAGGAGGGAGATTAAGGATCACCTCAACCTTAATAGGATCCACCCGGATCACTTGATGTGAAACGATAAAACCTAGAAGACGGCCGGATTCTACGCAAAAAACACACTTATGAGGATTTAAACGTATACGATAGAACCGACAACGAATGAAAATGGCTCGGAGATGAGTGGGGTGATCAACTTGGCGCAAAGAATGAGCTGGTAAATCATCCAAATAGGGTTGAATGATATGCTTTATATCATGAAAAGCATAATACATAGTACGTTGAAACGTCGTGCCAACATTCTTAAGACCGAAGGGAAGTTTCCTATAGGAAAAAGTACCCCAAGAACAAATAAAATCAGTCTTATGTTGGTCCTCGGGAGCGATGTTAATTTGATTATAGCCGGAGAAACCATCCATGAGAGAGAATATTTCACTTCCGGCACAGTCATCGACAATCTGATCGACGAAAGGGGTTGGAAAGTTGTCTTTTGGACAGGCTTTGTTAATATCCCTATAATCAACACATACACGAATATTGCCACCTTTCTTATCAATCGGGACAGGATTGGAAACCCATTCTGTAAGAGCCACCGGATAAATAAAGCCGGCTTTTAGAAGTTTTTCAACTTCGAGCTTGATAGCCGCCGCTTTACATGGGTGGATTGGACTAAGGCGTTTCCAGAAAGGTTTAGCTCCAGGGTATGTCTTTATCTCATGTACAACAATTGCAGGGTCGATACCTGGCATTTCTTCGTAGCGCCAGGCGAAGATGTCACGAAATTCTTTGAACAGAGATGTATAGGGGACAATCTCATCGGGAGAACACGAAGCTCCAATATGAACATTTTCAACTATCCTAGGTTTAACGGATATGTCAATGGGAATCGTGGGAGAGATATTACTAAGGTTCCCTTTGGCAAACACATCATGTGTAGATCCGGGAACGGTCGATATGACAACAACGGTCGACGGAGCCGAAATCCGTTGGTAGTTCTCAAGAGTGTGTTGTTCCAAAAAGAGTATGGAACGATGATGCCCATCATCCCAAGGTGTGTCCTCCATGACGAACATGATCATCTCGTCAGTCGAAAAAATAACATGAAAAGGACCAGGAGACAACTCATCAAGAGAAGGGGTAGAAGGTGTTGTCGATTGAATGGCTTGATAGGCAAATTCAACCGGACTTAACGACATTGTGTCGTCGAAATGAAGATGATCTCCAGGGTCAGGGACTACCCAAGGGTCATGTGACGCAGGAAGTTCGTGAGGTACGGTGGAGATCATATTGATAGAAGCAACTGACGGGCATGGAACATCGGGCGGTGGAATCGGAAATGTGCCCATTAATGAGGAGTCCTTTAAAAGGCCTACACCGACGTTCTCATAACCTAGCGGGGTTTTAGAAATAAATGACACGTTGCCAGTACGAGTATCGGAATTGAATAAGGCAAGTTGGTCAACGGTAAAAACCTTTCCTTGATGAGGGAAACGTACTACATGGAAAAGTGTTGACACAACAGCGCGCATGGAATTGATCCAGCTACGGCCAAGTAAAATATTATAATCAAGGGGAGCGTCAAAGACTTCCACTTCGACTTGGACCGTCTTACCTTCTAGTGTAATGGGCAATGAAGGAAGAACATCGTAAGGCTTAAAAACAGAGCCATTGAAAGCTTTAAGAGTGTTTTGTGATTCATTTAAGGGAGGAGAGCCAATGGCTTTCCAACAAGCAAAAGACATTACACACGTCGAGGCACCCTCGTCGATAACAGTTCGGAAAATGTTCTTGTCAAAGACAACAACTTGTATCTGGAATGCAAGTTGAGGGGGTAACCTTGGAATATGATCATCCAAGTCAAAGACTATTAAATTTGTATCGGTTGGGTCAATTCCACCTATATCTTTCAACAGTGCCTTCCGTTGTGCAGGACAAGACTGAAGGACTTCAAGGGCTGACATCGTTGAAGGTGCATGGGCCAGATCTTCAACAATGTTGTAGTTCTAGGCCGCAGGAGCATGAGGATTGAAAGCCGATTTCCAAACAACACCCTTAGGGGGGGGTCGCAGAACTATATCAAGGCTCGGTCATTCGAGATGAAGAGGACCATTTGTAGGTGGAGTTGGTGGAGAGGGTTGTACCAAAGCAGGAGGTAAATCGTCAACCTTCTCCTTAGACGGAGAATAATCTTTGGCTCTAGTTGTGATTGCAACGTTGTTTTGCTTAGAATCACCAGTACACATCAAAACATATGGTGTCGTAGAAGTAGATGGTTGGTCATGGATGACCAATTGAGCCTGTTGTTGAGATGGGAAGGGTTGGGACAAGATTTCCGGTGTAGATGGTTTTGGTGTTCCTTGAAGGAACTTAGTGACCTCGACACGTCGTGGAAAATACTTCATGTAGTGATCGTCACCACAGATAAGGCAAGGATATCGTGGTTTGCGCTTATCCCGATCTTCAACAGGAGGGGTTTTAGTTTGCTCTGTTGGATTATTATTTTTTCCCTCCTTATTCTTGCCTCTCCCCTTTTTAGATTTTTTTTTACTGGCTAGGGTAGATTGGACAGCATTGACCTCAAAAGTTTTGCCGGTGGGAGTGGCAGGAGACGGAGCATTTTGAACATTAGAAGAAGTAGATTTAGGGGTTGTACTTGAAACAGAATGTGAGTGGACTTGGGCAGTACCAATCACACCGTCAGCTGCATGCGAGGCAGCTGGAGTAGTTGAAGTGCTAGAAGTACCAGGACGAGGTAATTCAGGTAGCAAATCGTAAAGTGTTCTCGTTTGCGAATAAACGAGATCAAGATATTGAGCATGACTTATAGCCTGCTCTTCCTTGACAACGCCACCCATGGCAATGTCCTTACCAATTTCATTCACAAAGGATTTTGTAAACCATTATGCCAGTAACTGATCAGGGAGTTCAAGTTTAATGAGACGTCGTCTCCTTCGTCACTCATGGATATGATCCGATATATGAGTGCCTTTAGTCTGTTTGAAGCAAGTCAAAATCTCAGTCCCAGTATCATAATGGATCGGTAACTGGTAATGTGTAAGAAAAGCCATAGCTAGGGTGTTGAAATCAGAGAAGAAACCTCATGGCAACTCAATATACCACTTCGCAGTAGAACCAGTAAGGGTTCGTTGAAAAAGACATAAATGAATAGAGTCATCCATCAACGAGTTGGATGAACACCATAAGTGAAAAGTCATAACGTGATTGTTCGGGTCCTCTCCCACTTTGTCGTTGAATTTAGGAATGTCCGATGGAAGCTTGGTTGGAATAGCAGGCCATTGGGGAGAGTGACGAATAGGATCATTTAGAATCTTAGACAAATCTGGCAAATCCAATGTAGCAAGAGAAGGTAACTGTCGATTCACCTGCGGGTACTGGTGACTTTGGGGTGGAAGCTTTGTCGAAAAACCAATAGGACCGTACACAGTCTACCCATAGTGGGAAGACCCAGGCTAATTCGGTGGTGGTTGGAGAGGATAGTAGTTCCAAGGATTGTAACCTTGAGTTTGAGCAGGGACCTGAGTTTGAGCATTCTAACCCTGACCCCAAATAGGATTGGGTATACCCAGATATGGTTGGACTATAGTAGGGGTAGGTTGT
This sequence comes from Picea sitchensis, assembly GCA_010110895.2. NCBI lineage: Eukaryota > Viridiplantae > Streptophyta > Pinopsida > Pinales > Pinaceae > Picea > Picea sitchensis. The sequence continues at coordinate 17,648 of SNQJ01S0123195.1, read as the reverse complement.
TTCCCCCAGTCGTTTGAGGAAGATTTTGTATCATCTGATTCCAATACTAGGCCAAAGCAAGAGGTATATTTTGTCCAAAAGGTGGGGTTGGTCCCCCTATCGTAGGTGGAGTTCCAACCGGAAGTTGTGTGCCAATCGTAGGTTGCGTAGTAATTGGATTATGTCCGGTAAGAGGAAATTGAGTCATACCACCTTGTCCACCAAAGGGAATCTGCAAGTTTGGTGCAACGGACGGGATAGTGCCACTAGGATTAGGATTGCCAGAAGGAAATTGAGGGAGTGTCGGAATAAAACCGGGAATAGGGTGCCCATGAAAAGAAGGACCACCAGGAGTACCAGCCGAGTTTTGCAGAGGTGTTGGATTGGAAGCATTCAACAAAGCATTCAACGCATGGTATCTGGGTGGTAGTGTTGGAGTGACATTGGGCGTTCGCTGGGTGTTTACAGGAGGAAGACCAGTTGTAGTGAACCCGGTCGGGACACTCGTAGTGTTCGCGAGATGGGCCATCTCAGCAGGGAGAGTAAAGTGATAAGTGGTATTCACTAGTACAGTCTCTCTCTCAGAAAACACCAGAGGGTTGATTTCGGAGACCACAGGTGAAAAAGGACTAAAAAGGGTCATGCAGAAATCACCTGCAGACCAAAAAGGATCTTGGCCTTCTACACCGGGAAAAGGCCCAACGGGTGATCCAGAAGAGGTAAAAACTAATTCTCTAGAAGAATTTAATTGCACAAAGGGTTGTTCACCACGGCAAATTTGAAATTCCTCTCTAGTATTGGTAATTCGAAAAGATTCTAGAGATTCAGTTCATTCCACTTGTGGTGTGGTAACAACTGTTGCTTCACCTTGCCGAGGAGAGCCCTCAGGTGTAGCTGTAGGCAAGGGTTGTGAACCGTCTAGATGCTCTAGAGATAAACCCTGCATTCTACGTGAACGATGTGGGGGAGCTATTGTAAATGAGTGACAAGCTTCGTGAAGAAATTCCTATGGTCAACTTCGAGAAACAAACAACACGTGCTAGTAAACAAAATCTAGGAAGCAATCACCAGGAAAACAAGACCTTCTAATTTCGAAGCCACTAGTTGGTGATGAAATCCAACATCGCAACAACGAGATGAGAAGGGGCGGGGATAGGGTGGAAAAGTTACGCTGACGACCTGCTTAACGGACTTACACCCTGGTGCAAGCTCCCACACATAATCATGGCTATACCCTCCAAGGAGCCCGAGTGAGTTTTGTCAACATCAATTCCAGGTACCGTGAAGAATTTCCCCTCCATAGTCACCTTGGGTAAGAACCTAGAAAGATAAGCCACTAAGGTCACCACCAACAACAATAAATCCTGGGGGAACAGTCGACAGTCTGATCCACACGCAAAGGCAGGGTATCTAGCCCGAAATCAACTCAAAAGGCTTCCACTCATCATTGTGGGTATACCTCTGAGTGACCCCCGTAATACATGCAATCTCTACACTGATGTCAACAAAGCAGTGTGAGTAACTCTGCCAACATCAATGCGACCTAGTGCTTGACCCTTGTGTAAGAAGTGCTTCCCAGGACAATATGTTACAAATGGAATTTAACACTCCCTAACTCAAGATTCTATTGTGTGTGTTGAGATTTTGGAGAGTGTATCTCTCTTCCTACTCCAAAGCGCTAGCCTAGCTAAATGTTGGTGTAAAAGAGCCCTAGAAAAAGAGTTACTAGATAAATTTTAAGATTACGCAGTGTTATTAAGGCTGTTGTTTACTCAAAGGTAACGGAAATGAAGCTTATGTTGTATGACTCTGACCCAATAATGCAAGGATGAGAATGAAATATAACACTTTTCGTTTAATGAATCCTATATATGGGAGAGAGAAGAAGTTTTCTAGATCAACCTTGAACTACAATGCAAAATTTCCTTTCAAATGCCAACATAAACAATCATTTATCAAATAGAACTACTCTATGGTGTCTTTTTCAAATACTTCAACAATCTCAATAATTTGATTTTTCAATGTTTTCTAAAAACAAAAACAATTTTTTGAAAGAAAAACTATTGTTCACTTTCCAAAAAGGACCCTCACTATGCCAATGAGAGCACAGAAAATCAAATCAATGAACAAGCAAATAACCCAATCTACTCTTTCAATGAAAGCAAAAAATAAAGAGCAAACCAAATGTAGTCTTTTCAAATGCAAGAGAAAAATATCTTTCAAACCATAAACAAATGAGAAAATCAAGCAAACTTAACTTTCAACCAATCACTGGATCTTAACTAATCAAACACACTCAGAGTCTGAATTTAGAGAGAATGGTTTTGCCAAGAAAAGCCAAGAAATGAAAGTCAACAAGAAAAGCCTTAAAACCCTAAGATTGTTCATACATGCAAACAAAGGCAAGAAATACATCAATCAATGGTCCAGGAAACTCATAAGCGGTAATCCCACTGATCTGGGCAGTTAGAAAGACCAAAACTCAAATTCAAAATTTTGAAAAATAGTGTTCACAGGCAAGCAATATTACACAGTGCGAGAATCACTGATTCTCGCAGGTGACCCTTGAGCAGGGTGCGAGAACCTCACACTGAAACCTATAGGCAGGGTGCAAACCTTACCAATTATCGCAGGCTGTAATGAAGTGCAGTGCGAGAATTCCTGAACATAAGCAAAAATTTAAAAATTGAAGCAAAATTGACAAATGCTTCTGGACTCAGAAGGTCTATCAGGATATCCTGAAGACTCAGAGACTGATAAGACAGGAGAAAAATGAAACCAGAGCAAATGGCCACAGAAAAACACAAAAAGCCACAAAGAAAATGAGATTGGTCCCCAGTGGAGTCACCAATTTTGTTATTGGATAAATCCGTAAGTGCGAACACAAACCGATCTCCCTAGATCCACCTGGATCTAGAACAAAGCAAGATAGAATAATACTCTTTCCCTAGATTTTAACTATTGAATGTACTAGGAGGCAAGAACAAAGAACATACCTTATGATTGCTTCCTTTGGTCTTTGTTGCTCCTGCTTCGCTCCAGTGCTCTCATACAGTCAAGACCAAAAAAATACAAACCAACCGAAGTGAAGAAAACACAATCCATAAGAATTCACTCAATATATAGGAGAGAATGAATTGGTTAATTGGATAAGAATGATCCCAAAATATCAGGGAATCCAGTACTAGGATAATCATTCGAATGCCATCTCATCCTTCTAGAAGCTTCGAGAATTCATCTTTTTCCCTTCTTTAGAAAGAGTTCGCACCCTAGCAGTTCAACACAGTGCGAACTTCTCGCACCCTGGCTTAAAGCAGCCTGCGAGAATCATGAATTCTCGCAGGAAAATATATTAGTAGCCTGCGAACAGTCCTTAAAAATGTGATTTCTGGAAAGAGATGAAGGTAACTTTTCTCAGGAAAAAGTTCTAATGAAGAGCCTGAATACACCATTATCAATACATCATCATGATGACCAAAATCATGGGTAACAATATGTCCCTTCAGCTTCTATGAAGGAGATCCTCATTCCGCCTGACATAGATGGAAGAAGGAGCAAGTGGATTGCCAAGATCCTTGAATTTGATATTGAAATAAAGCCCACCAAATTGGTTAAAGGCCAAGGTTTAGCTAAGTTGCTAGTTGAATTTAATTACAAATCCTTGGGGGTCAATTTCATCAACAGTTATTCAGAGAATCAACAAGCTGAGTTGTCTGATGAATATCCTCAAGTCACACCCCCATTGGGAGGATGCACTTGGTACAAGGACATTATATTTTTCCTATAGAAGTTGCAGCCTCTCGATGGCATGGAAAAGAGCAAGGTAAGAGATTTAAAGCTCAAATAAATTAAATATTGTCTGATTGATCAAGCTTATATTGGAAAGACCCTTTAGGAGTGCTATTGAGGTGTATAGACCCACAGGAAGCCCAAAATATCATGTATGATTTTCATGATAGTTTATGTGGGGGGCATCACTTCTGGAGAAGCACAGCCTACAAGATTCTCAGGGCTGGATATTTTTGGCCTAGCCTCTTCACTGATGTTTGTTCTAAAAACAGGGCTTGCATTAAGTGTCAAAAGTTCTCTGGAAATCTGTAGCTCAAATCTTTTCCATTGAAGCTTGTGGTAGATTTAGGACCTTTTCAACAGTGGGGCCTAGATTTTATTGGGGAAATCCACCCTGCTTCAAGTGGTCAACATAGATGGATATTGACTTCCATAGACTACTTTACTAAGTGGATAGAAGTTATCTGCACAAGAAATGCTTCCCACAAAGTAATCATTGGTTTTCTTGAGGATATTGTGGAAAGATTTGGTTGTCCAAACAAAATTGTCACTGATAATGCTTAATCTTTTAAGGCTGAACCACTGATTAAGTTTTTTGAATAGTTTGGAATCACATTGATTCACTCTACTCCTTACTACCCCCAAGAGAATGGACTGGCAGATTACTCTAACAAGAGCCTTATTAAGATCATCAAAAGACTATTAGAGGACAAAAAGAAAGAATGGGATTCAAAGCTTAAATTTGCTCTATGGGACAACCAAGTGACAACAAAGAGATCTCTTGGTGTCTCTCCTTTCTAGCTTGTGTATGGAGTTGAGGCCATATTTCCTTCTCAGCTCGCCTTGCCTGTGGAAAAATTCTTCCAAGACTACTAGGTAGAACCAGATGATATGATTAGAAGAATACAACAGCTGGTAGAAGTGCAATAGACTAGGGAGCAACCACTGCACAAAGAACATGACCATAAACAGAAGATAAAGTAGGCCTTTGACAAGAAGGTAAACAAAAAGGATTTCTAGCTGGGAGATCTAGTACTCAAGTGGGATGCACCTAAACAAGATAAAGGCAAACACGGTAAATTTGAGGCCTTATGGATCGGCCCCTTCAAAATTTCTGAGGTTTTTTCAAATAACACTTACAAGTTGCAATATTTGGAGGATACTGAAGTTTTTGATAGCCCTGTAAATGGGCATTTTCTGAAGAAGTTTTTTACTTAATCCATGAGTGGCTTCCCATGTCATTGTAAATATCATTTTTTTTTTTTTTATAAGTGACTCCACAACCCAATACTAAGACATTGAAACTGCAAATGGAGTTATTAGAGCCTCAGAGGGAGGTCTCTATCCCCCATGGAGCCTATATGCTAACAGAAGGATATGCAAACTATTTCTTAAAAATCAGACATAAATTGAGGTTTACCCTTAATTGCATTATGGTCTAAATCATGTGGCATTATGCCCATGATTTCCACAGGGAAAACAAAAAGATTGGAGGCCTAAGAAGCTCAAGCACCCTCTCTCTACTTATCACATCTCCCTTCCCGATACCTCCTCTCACCTCCCGACACCTGTCCCACTCACATTCCAATCTCCCTTACATGTCACCTCCTCCTCGCCTATCACACCTCCCTCATTCCTCTACCACATCTGCCTTTCCCTTGCTTCCGCAACCTCGTCCCAACCTCTTCCCCCCCAATCGCTTCCTTCCACATGGTCGTCCCTCACTCGTTTGACCATGCGAGTTTTCACCAAGCACCTCACTCCACATCACCCCTGCACATACACTATCAGATTGCCACCTGCAAAGCTCACATTGGTCATAGACAAAGACCATTCATGGCCTCAAGGCGTCAGGATGGACTCGCAGAAGTCATTGGCACTGTCTGATAACAATTATGGGTGTCAGGCCCAATCCTAATCCCAATGAATATAGTTACTGAAGATTGTGGGAAGCAGTTGAGACCTTGCCTCATCTCATAAATGGAAAAATTTGTAGAGACTAGCCATGAAGGTGCACTTACGATCTGAAGCTTCCTTATGGGCAATTTTTCCTGTAAAGAACATAACTAGGCCTAGCTCGCGTCTAACATCGTGAGGTCTGTACAACCTGACAGAGTGGGCGCTGACTGAAGGCTTTGAAGGAAGTGATCTGATCACATTCCTGGTGGTTGCAACATTTTAGTATATATAGTTAGTTTTGATATTTTGTTAAGGTTGAATGGTTGAGCTAGGATCCCTGCTATTGTAATATTTTGATTGAGAACAACTTGTTCTCTAGTTATGTATTTGTTTTTTAGACATTTTGATTAATCTAAGTCATCTTTCTTACTCCATCTTATTTTCCTCTGATACTGAGAGAGTTAATGTTTGATTGATTCACATGTATTGTTGTAACTGTATTTTGATAAATGTTCTATTATAGTATTGTTATGATTTCTTTCAGCTTCCTTGAAATTTGAATCCAAGAGGACCTTGTGTTTAAGTTTTTCCTCCTTAGGCTACTGGAAAATCTGATGTTCATAGAAGACCTCTATACCTTTCTCACTAAATATTCCTCCTACTCAGCCTTACTCCAACTTACTGACTAAAGTTTATTCAAGACCTCAATGGTTGGTGCATGCTAGTCTAGATTTATGAGTTAGAATGCTATTATTATTGAGTTTTCTCCATTTGACCACTCAAAACTCAATTACCTGTGACATATAAACTGATGGGTATTTGGATTACTTTCAATGAAATATGAAAGTGACTTCTAGTGCTAACACTCTTTCACAATGAAAGGTCTGAACCACATGGGTTTGAACTTGCCTGCCCCCAGGGGATCCTTATCTTGGTCGTAGACCAGAACAAGGTCACCTTCAAAAAAAATCTGAGGATGAACGGACCCATCATATTGACACTTGACTCATTTCTTGTGAGCCTCATTATCCAAGATTGCATCATGGTGCTACTCGTTGAGTTGCTCGAGATATAATAAGCATTCCTCAAGCGGTGAAGTGTTTGGCAATAACTCTATTGCCAACTTTAGAGATGGGATCTGACACTCTATTGGCAAGACTGCTTCCAACCCGTAAACATGTTGAAAAGGTGAGAAACTGGTGGCAGTTTTTACAGACGTTCGGTAGGCCCATAACGTAGAGTACAACATCAAATGCCAATTTGACTTGGCAGAATTGATCGTTCGTTGCAGAATATCCTTGAGGGACTTATTCACAGCTTCCACCTGACCATTCACTTGTGGGTAGTAGGGTGATGAATGCTCTTGCCTCAACCCAAGATTTGATGTTAACTCAGACATCATTTTGTTTTGGAAGTGTCTGCCATGGCCAGTGAAAATATCCTTCGGGATGTTGAACCTTGCTACAATCTGGTTAAAATCAAATAGAGTTGTTGTTTCACCATCATTATTAAATGTTGGCATAGCCTCGAACCACTTTGTGAAGTAGTCTACCGCTACGATGATATAACAATTCCCCCTGGATGAAGTTGGGTGGCATGTAGTAAAATCAATCCCCCACTTGGTGAAGGGGCCAAAAGTAATGACGGGAAACATGGGAGCGGGGTGTGCCCTCATCTTCCGAGAGAAGATCTGACACAAGTGGCACTTCTTGACCGATTCAACGCAATCCATGATTAATTTCGTCCAAAAGTAATTGGCTCATAGAATCTTTTGGGTTGTTTCCAACCCAGACAAATGAGCACCACATGCTCTAGTGTGGCAGTCGTTAAGAATGAGTTCCGCTTCTATGTGAATGAGGCATCGACGAAGGATGCAATCTACACCTCGATGATACAAAGTGTCATTGAGTATGAGATAGTTTCATGCCTGATGGCATATATGTCAAGGCGGGGCACTTCAAAGTCTGGAGATAGACTAGTATATCTCCATACCAGGGGTCCAAAGATGAAATCAGAAAAAAGATCTCCTTTAATCGGCGATTCTTTGAGCGTAACATCACCTGATTCGACTGAAAGTTTTGTGATAAGTTCCGCAAAGACCAGTGAATTTTTGGATTTCCTATAAACAAAATCCAAGTCAAACTCTTGGAGGATAACAATCCATCTATTGATATTTCCTCTGATGACGTGTCATGCAACACGTATTGAAACAGATTCATAATGACAATGACAATGGTCTTACGAAGTAGAATATAATGACGGAACTGCTAGACATCATGCACTACTGCCAATGCAAGCTTCTCAACATGGGAGTAGTTGAGTTCTGGTCCAACCAGGCCTCAACTTAGGTAATAAATCACATTATCTTTGAGCAGATCATCCTCTTGAACCAAGACCATACCGATGGTCGACTCTGTGGTGACCAAGTACAATAAGAAATATTTATTATAATTGGGAGGCCAAAGCAAAGGGGAATATGTGAGGGCACATTTCAACGCTTCGAAAGAGCGTTGAGCGGATTCGTCCCAATAGAAGGGGACTCCCTTTTTCAGTAAACACATAAACCCTTTAGTGATCTCGGCATAGTTTGCGATAAAATGTCAAAGAAAATTTTCTTTTCCTTGTAAGCTTTGAAGCTAAGGGACTATGCACGGGGGAGGAAACTGAACTATCACCTCAACCTTCATAGGATCGACCATGATCCCTTTTGTCGAAACTATGAAACCTAGAAGATGACCCGACGTCACGCAAAAATTCCATTTGTGAGGATCCAAGCGAATCCGATAGCAGTGACATCGCTTAAAGATTAGTCAGAGGTGTGTGAGATGATCAACTCTCTTACGAGTTCGTGATGCTAAATCATTGAGATAAGCCTCGACTATATGTATAAGGTCGTGGAAATCAAATGACATGGCCCGTTGAAAAGTGGCTCCAACATTCTTCAGGCCAAAAGGCATCTTACGATAAGAAAATGTGCCCCATGGACAGATAAAAGTTGTTTTATGCTGGTCTTCGGGCTTTATCTGAATCTACTTATATCCCGAAAATCCATCCATGAATGAAAAGACCTCACAACCTGCACATTCATTGACAATCTGGTCAATGAATGGGGTGGGGAAATTATCCTTTGGATAAGCCTTGTTGAAATCATGGAAGTCCATACACACACGAATCGTACCCTGTTGTTCGTTGACTGGAATAGGATTTGACACCCATTGAGTCAAATAAATGGGGTAGATGAAACCGATTTTGAGAAGTTTATCTACTTCAACCTTAATAGTTGTCACTTTCCAAGGATTCACCGGATGAATCTTCTGTCGCACTGGCTTGGCATCAGGATAAGTTGTTATCTCATGTTCAACAATTTTTGGATCAATGCCTGGCATTTCCTTGTAAGACCAGGAAAAAACGTCGCAAAATTCCTTAAATAAATATGTATACATCTGAATCTCCTCGAGGGAGAAGTCTGCTCTGACCAAGACATTATCCACGACGCCAGGGGCTCTAGAGATGTCAATAGGTATCATTTTAGAAATAGTTTTCATGTTACCCTTAGCATAAACTGCATGCGTAGCCAGAGGATTAATAGGACATGACCTATCTCTAGTCATATTCAACATGAATTCACTTTCCTCTATTATTATTAACTCTGGGAGGAAATAAGATATGTGATGGAGATCATCCTAGGGTCTGTCCAGACCAGTCAATGGCTCTATGATCGCCTCATCAGAGGAAAAGACCAAGTCTAAAGAATCAGTAGTGGCGAGGGAACCTTGAGCCCAAATAGGCTCGAGAAATGGATCTAACTCCTGTGCAGGATTCGGATCGGGGTTGACCGAAGCTTGTTGGACAATATTGTACGCAACTTCTATCACGGACAAGGGCATGGACATGGCAGGATTCCTTGTCCCTTCCATTGAAGTCGGTGGGGAATGAAGAGTCAACGGATTGCTAAAGTAAGTCATACAGAACAACAACACTTGAAAGATTTCATCCTTAGGATGGTCAGGGTAGCCGATATCATCTTGACATCACTAGAGTGAGGTGGGTAATCAAAAGTACCCATCAACGGTGGACACAAACCAACCACCACATTGACGACATTGTGCTGAGAGTTATCAATCATCGGGACCGTGGATGCCCCCGATGAAGGGTTAGGCCGGGAAAAGGACAACTGGTCAATGGTTACAATTCATCCCTCATGTGGAAACAATAAGAGATGAAAATCTGTGACAACCATTGCATGCATTACATAGGTCCAACTCCTTCCTAACAGAAGGTTGTAGTCGGGAGGCGCATTGACCACTTAAAATTTGATGCACATGGTCTTCCTTCCTAACTGCATGGGATAATAAGGAATGATTCTATGTGGTATGAAAGAATGACCTTCAAAAGAAGTAAGCAGAGTAGGTGACGGAGACAAAACAGGTTGGCCAATGGCCTTCCAACATGCCAACAACATCACACAAGTCAAGGCGCCCTCATCAACAACCATGTGGAAAATAGTCCGAGTAAAATATTTTGTGGGGTGACCCACTACTATTTGAAACATAATGTTTTATGGGATATGAGGTTTCAAGTAGATCGTATCAAGCATGATCATTCCTGGAATATAGATCTCGGTAGATCCCAAAGCGAAAAACAGATCTTTTCTCTGTGAAGGGACACTTTGGAGGACCTCCAAAGTAGACATCACGCAAGAGGTTTGTGACAAATCCTCCACCATAGATTAATTCTAGGCGGCCCTCACGTTCGGATTATGTGAAGCTTTCTTGAACGCCACTTTCGGGATGTGTGTCATTGTTTCACCCATCGTCTTCTCAATTTGGAGAGGAACGGACGGGTTTACAACTTCCTTACCATTTTCAGCAATTTTTGGCATTCTGTAATCGTGTGCCCTAGTTGCTATGTAAGCGTCACCTTTCATCATATAAATTTTCATGGTCGAGGGATTACAAGAAGATGGAGGGGGTCCCTGACTACCCCCTTCTGCGCTCGAAAAGGCTTGAGTCATATTTTTCCCATGTGGAAATGGGTTCGTTAACATAGAAAGTTGTTGTTGCACCCATAACTTCTAGGCCTCCACAAGATGAGGGCATAGAAGAGTCAGATGGTTTTCCGTGTGTTATCACACTAAATTGCCTTGGGCCTTTTAGTTTGTTTGCAATCCTTTTTTAAGTCTTAGATTCTAAATTTTCTTTAAAAAGTTCCATCCCTTTAAAATTTATGATTGGTAGGACCCCATGGATGATTAAAGTTTTTGACTCTTAGCTCTAATTTGATCCTCAAATTGATTTTTGATCCTTGAACCATTTCTGACTCATGTTTTATTTGGGTCCCCTTCATGACTTGTCCCTAGGTCGATCCTTCCCATTACTAAACTGATGTGGCACACCTTCCTCCTCACTCATGGTCTCATAGGCATGCCTCCTTGTCCTTGCTTACCTGTCCTATCACGTTTTGAAGTGGAAGTGTTGCCTACTCATCAGGCAGTTCCATAGCACCTATCACGTTCATCACACTTCCACCTCGAGTCATGATTGCCACAACTGATGTCATGTCCCTTGTTTTCAGTGCCAAAAGTCGGTTAAAGACGCCTTCAAACATCTTGCATTTATGAGCCTTGGTAACGGTTTCTAATGTTGAAAATCTCAACAGTGTTGCACTGTGAAAATTCGTAAGTTCTGATTAGGCAACCACATGTCAACCAAATCCTATGCTGAGAAATATTCCAGGGCCGAGGTTTTCTCAAAGTTCATCCTAAGATTGCGTTGAATATCTCAACAGGTGTCTACTGCACAGGTATCCCATGTTACCTCCTCTGCGTATTAATTTTCACAGGAAATTTGTGCTCGGGTTTTCATTTTGCTAAGCTTGCACAATAGTAAGGATCCATATTTGCATGGTAACCTTGTTTTTCTCCTCTTCGGACCTGTAAATTTCTTTTCCTGTATCTATGGTCTGATCACTATTGTTTGCTTTAACCATTGAATTCGCAAGCCTGTAAATAGCCTATCCTCTGTGTATGCGTTGCGCTACCCAAAGGCGTTTCTCATAACATCCTTGTTTTCCTTGTTTCCTTTCACCTTTGGATTTGGCGTTTTCACTCAATTGCAGAGGGCCAAAGTCATACTACCTCCTCATTGTTTACACTCCATAATACTTGTACAAGCCTAAGGGTTTAATTCCTAAAATCGAGTTTGACCTACTAGCATCAGTATGTCCAAAAGGGTCAGCCTTATATCTGAAGCCTGATTCAAATCCTTCCTGGTCATTACCATCCCTTAATCTTCTTAAAATCCCTCATTTTGAGCCATGGATACTCCTCAATTGAGAAAGACACACAAAGGTGGCAAGGTGGTCAGAATAGAACCGGTGGACATGCATATTTTTTATACAGAACCCAAAACAAGAGAGGCCTTTCAAAGAGTAGGGTGCCTCTCTTTCTATCAGAACATGCAGAGAGGCCATCCAGAGGTAGCAAGACAGTTTTCACTACAGTTTGATGGCAAGAAAACCAAGGTTGGTGATTTGGAGTTTGAGGTCACTGAAGCCTCTATCTCAACTGCAACAGGGATCCCTACAGGTGAAAAGTGGTTCAAAGCCATGGCTTTGAGTTCATCCTATGCAAAAGATATTTTTAACCCTGAATATCAAGCCAATGAATTGTCCAAAAGTATGCCAAGGAGTCAATTAATAGAACAATTTGACAGATTACTGAAGATCATATAGAGATATTTTACTTGTGAAGGGAGATTCAACACCTTGTACCAGTACCATATAAGGTTGTTGCTACATTTTACTGGTAAGGTTGAGATGAATGTTCCTTATTACTTGTTGAGGAGTATAGGTAAGATGTCAAACATGATATAGGCCAAATCTAAAGATGTGGATTCTAGCCTTTTCCACTCTGGATTAATCAGAATGCTAGTCTCTGAGGAATTGGGTAAGAAAGAGATTTCATGGAATCATTTTGTTGTTACCTCTCATTTCAAGTTGGATCTAGCACCAACTCCTCAATCAAAGAGGGAAAGTCCTTTGTCACCCACCAGTGCAACTAAAGTAGGGACCAGTAGGAAGAGGAAGGGTAGAACCCCTATTCAAGTTCCATATATCAGCAAGCAGGTCATAGAGGCTAAGGAGGAAGTTTGTGCTTCTCCATAGAGAGATTTTTCACCACCTCCTCCACCAGGGTTAGAAGAGGTGCCTTATTTTACCAAAGCTATATCCTAGAGAGGGAAGAAGCTTATCTTTCCTTCTTCTCCTCCAGCAGTCGAAATCAAAGGTAAGAGACCTTTCACAAGGTCATCAATTCCTAAGGAGGTTTACAAAGAGCAGTCCTTACTAGAGGTCCCTATTCAAAATAAGAAGGGAAAAGGAATTGAAAATCATGTGGAAGAAAAACAAGAAGCCCCTGTAAATAAATTTAAAGGTACTAAAAGACCTTTGGAGAGAAAAGAGGAAACCCCTATGAAACACTTTGAGGAGCCTGTGATAAGAAATGGAGAAACCATTGTGCAGAGGAAGAAAGGTAAAAACAAAGCCACCTAGAAACCTGATGAGGTGGATAAGACATTTCCCATACTGGTAGAAGAAGAGACTGAGAAAAAACCTCTTGAGACTGTGCATAACACTGCTCCTCCTGACAGTCAGAATTTCAAGAGACTTATCAGGAAGCTTGAAGATGAAAGAAAGGAAGTGGCTAAATTGAAAGAGGAAGCCATGTCTGATAGAGACAAGATGACAGAGCTTATGGATGGCTACAGTCACACCCTTGACTTGGCAATGTTTGCAGAAATAAGGGCCCAGCCCCTTCATAGACAACTTAAGAATATTTACAGGCAAAACAGATGCTTCCAGTCTCAAAATAGGAAGCTAAAGGCTAAGCTGAAGCACTTTCAAGATGAGGTAGCTCAAAGAAATATACAGGTGTTGGTTGAAGCTGCCATTGAAGATGACAAACCAACAGCTAAGGAGAGCACAACTACACCAAAGAAGCCTATCAATGCTAAGAAGAAGAAGTCGATTGTGTCAATTGAAGATCCTCTTTCTACCAAAAAGAGTATGAGGTTAAGTGTCAAAATGACAAAATAACTGGTAAAGGGTAAGCCCCGTTTTTTAGGATGCATCTTTTTGGGAGGGTTAACCAATATGAAAATATTATCTCCGCCATCCATACAGGATTCTAAGCGCTTAACTATTTGGGTTTTGGGTTTTTTCTAAGTGCTAGCTTCCCCATTGGTAGAAGGCACTACCTATTGTGCAGTCAAGGCTCTTTATTAAAATGGTTTTATCATCATGAAAAAACACAAATTATTTTGCACATGTTCAAGGATTGGAGGCGCTACAGTTTTGTAATGCTACCCAAACCTGCACGCAAATGCAGCGTAAGTGGCACTACCCAATGGCTCTACCTAATATTTCATAGAGGACAAATAATTGGCACACAGGTGCAACACAGAGGTGCTACCGAATATTTCACAGAGGGTAAAGGTTTGCACATAGGCGCAACACAGAGGCTCTACCAAATATTTCACAGAGAGCATAGTCTGTACACATATGCAACACAATGACGCTACCTACAGGCGCTACATTTTCTCCTTGTAGTGTGCTACCTAGATTTGCTACCCAAGGAAGCTGCCAATAAAGACCAGGGATTTAGGAGGACCAAGCTGACAACTTTTGGATAAGTTGATGATGCAGAAGGATGGAGAAGCAGTAGTTGGAATCATGAAGACAACCACATTCTTTGAAAGACACATGGAAAACAAGGAGTTGCGTAGCAAAAGAGAATCAAATTAGTTTGAAATTCAGTTGGATTAGTCACCAACATTTTCCTGTTTTATAGCATAGGTGGTTAGATCAAATAAATGTTTAGAGTTTTTCAAGGGAAGGAGGTCAGCTTGTACTTCCATTTGTTGCCTCCCTTTTGTTATAAATAGGTAGATCATTTTCTTTAGTAGGTTCGGATGGTTGAGCAAGGCTCCCTTATACTGTAATATTTTGATGAAGTAACTGTGATCTAGTGATGTACTGGACTTAAGACTTTTTTACTAATAGAAATCATCTTCTCTTTCAGCCTATTTGCTTTTGATGCTAAATGTTCATGCTTTGAATGATTCACATGAATGATTGTGGTGATGTTATGATGGATGTTTGATCATTATGTTATCATGATGTTTATTTATCTTCCTTAGTTTCTCAGTTCAAGAAGATCTTGTGTTAAGAAACTTTCCTCCTTAGGCTTTTGTGGACTTGATGTTTACAACAGCCCCTACACTTCTCTCATTCAAGTCTTCCTTCCACTCATACTAACTCCCAAACTACTGATTGAAGTTAGTCAATACCTTAATTGTTGGTGCATGCTAGCCCTGTTATCTGAGTTAGAACATTATCACTTGAGTCCTTTTTTCCATTTGACCCTTTAAACACCCTTACATTCACTTACAACTTGATGGGTGTTGGGCTTGCCTTCCATGCAATCTGAAGGTGACTCCTAGTGCTAAAATTCTTGGCATCATTGTCGGGGAACGATTGGAATGCTTTTCCCTGGGATTAAAATGACACAGTATTCTAGTTCTAAAGGTGCATTAGAACTCAGTATTTCGAAGACTGCAGACTGCACCTGGCGACTCCATTGTTTCATCTATGGCACCTAAACGCAGACATACGAGATCAAATCCACAACTACCTTTGGTACCACCCGAGGCTGACCCATAGAAGATAATCAAGAAGGGAAAAGCTTCTCAAAAAAAAAAAATTGTTGCTGCTACAAGTGCTTATGGTCAATTGTTTGATTCTACTCTTGATACTCCAGTTGTTTTATCAAGTAAGATTCCTTTATCCTCTGTTGAAGTATCTAAAAAACTTGATTTTGAAGAGTTTCCTATTGAATACTCTTCCTTTGAAACTGAATTGAAAGAAGAAATCATTGATATTTTCTCTTACCCTGATATTGAGAAGTGTTTCAGTCTTGATAGTTTTGAAGATTTTCCTACTTTAGGTTTTACTACACCTCTTTCTGTTAAAACTTTTGCTGCCAAATAAGTAGGAACTTCATCTCCCTCTCAGAACTTACCATCCTCTTCCAAGACTTAGCCTTCTATTGTGAAAACTGAAACCCCCCCTCATCTATTCCTTCCTCTCCAACTCTACACACAGTCAAGTCTCCTTCTCCTTCTTGTTCACCAAGAATCCAAAATCAAATGGAAGTTGTTAACTCGCCTGCAAATAGGATGGATGCCATAGTGGCTGCCAGATATGCTCCTCTAGTCTTACCTCAACCAGTGAATTCTCTCCCTCCTAGAGATTATTTGAAATACATGCCTAAGTTCACAGAAGAATAAGATGTAACAACTGAGGAACATCTTGTTGCTCTCTATAGCTATGCAGATAACCAAAATATTGAAAATGAAGATGTTTGGATTAGGGTTTTCGTCCAAAGCCTTTTTGGTGAGGCTAGGAAGTGGTTTAGGGGTCTGGCCCCTGGATCCATTACTGGTATTGAGGCATTGGATGAATCTTTCTTGAGGCAATGGGGTGACAAAAAGGATTTTTTGTACTACATCACTGAATTTGGATCTTTGAAAAGGAAAGAAGGATAGTCTCTCTCTGACTTTTCTAAAATATTTAACAAAATGTACAAGAAGATCCCTGATGAGATCAAACCCACTAAAACTATGGAAAAAATCACTTATGTCAGTGCGTTTGATTATGAATTCTGCCTCCTTTTGAGAGAAAGAAGGTCACCTTATTTGGTTCATATGCAAGATGCTTCCTTAGAGGTAGAATCCAACATAGTGGTTGTTGGGTATGTGTTATATTCTTTGCATGTGTGTGTGTGGGTGCGTCAAATATGACAATTGCGTCTAACGATCCCTCTAGTAGTTCCCTTTGTGGCGTGTGTGTCGGGCGCTTTCCTAGGGTTGGGGTAGGTATGCCCCCCTGGTTACGTGCAACGTTCAGCAACGAGTGGTAGCCCGAGGTAGTGCCCCAATTTTATTTTTTTTTGGGGGTGGTTTTTGCTATTTTTAGCGTATTTTGTTATTTTTAGCGGTTTACTAAATTAATCCTGGATTAAGGGATTAGGGTTTTGGTATCTACGGAAAACCTAAAAACATTGTATATATATTGTATGGTGAATGGTGAAATTCAATATAATGAATATAAGAAAGGTTTTCCGGGTTGAGGGTTTTCGGTATAAAATCTCTGTGTACTCTATGTATGAGTCATTGATTAAATTTTGTTTTGCTTAAGAATCTATATGCATTTCTTTACTTCACAGGTTTAAAACTTACATGTGGTATCGGAGCTCATTTTTGGATTCAGAGGGATGCCTTTGTTGTTGAAGGTTTGGCTCAGTCTTGATAGATCAAGTTTATCTTGGGTCCGTGATAAACATGGGTTTAGTGGGAGCTTTTGTAGTGGAGAATCAAGTATAGAAAGAGGAATGACAAGATCATATAGAATAGAGATAGAGAAGTTCAATGGTAAAAACTTTGAGATATGGAAGCTCAAGACGGAGGACCTTCTTGTAGACAAAGAACAATGGATCATTGTGGATCCTGGTACACCATCTACTAGCACAAAAGATACTGGTACACAACTTACTAGTACACAAACTACTAGTACACCAACTATTGGTATGTTGAAGGAAGATTGGGAGAAGTTGGACAGAAGAGCAAGGAGTACTATTTGACTCTGCCTGGCAGATTCGGTTTTGTTGAATGTCTCGGGAGAATCTACAGCCAAGGAACTATGGGATAAGTTTGGAAATTTGTATCAATCAAAGTCCCCAGTAAAGAAGTTGTTTCTTCGAAAGAAGTTGTATCATATTACGATGGAAGATGGAGATTCTGTGACAGAACATCTAAATGCCTTTAATACTCTGGTAAGTCAACTTGTCTCTGTTAATATTACGATTGCAGAAGAAGATAAGTGTATTACTTTGTGTTGTTGGGTATTTCTACCCTACGGACTAA
>SNQJ01S0123194.1:0-10229 GCA_010110895.2 Picea sitchensis | reverse complement strand
TTCGGGACGAAGAAATTTCAGGGGAATATGACTGTGATACCTACAGAAATCTAGGGTCGGGAGACGAAAAGTCGCAAAGGCCTGGAAATAGGCACGTCTGTAGCGCTGAAATCAACCGGCTAACTCAACTGTTTGTGCAAAAACCAAAAAGCAATAGCTGCTCATGACTATTCTTAGAGATAAACACTCGGTTACAAATAAGAAACCGTTTTCACACACCTTTCTCAATGGCGGAATGACTAACTCAGGATCCATTGCACCTTCTTAAAAAACAGCTTGCCACATTCGAATGAGATCTCACACGGATGAATTTAATCCCCAAGTGTGCAGGGAGGGGAACAAAAATGCATGCAAAGCAAAGGGGGATGAGCATTAGGAGATCAATTGGATTCCCCTTTCCCGATTCACTAAAATTTCTCGTTTAGACATCCTAACTCCTTATTTGGTTAGCAAGAGAGTTCAAGTTTCTTTTTATGTGATGGATTTGAAAACCATGGAAGCTCGCGCTCATAATGAGAATGTTAGATATTATATCATTAAAAAAGTTGCTTTCAGATTAAATTGTTTTGATAATGGTTCCATAGACAATTTAATTTTGGTGATATTTGAATCCTTTGTGATGTTGCATCACAAAGCCCTTGAGTAAAATATAAGTTTCATCCAGAAAGAGTATGTGATTATGACTATGCGGTTTCTTATGCACTAAGTGATAACAAAGTTTTGAAATAATTACAATTATATTTATTTATTCATCACATTTAAGTTAATTTTAGTTAGTAAATTAATTAATATAGTAGAAGAAGATATATGATATAATAAAGTTTATTAATTAATTAATGTGATCAAATTTAATGTGGTTAAAGAAGAAGATATATAATATAACATATAATTATAAAGTATAAATCAATAATCTTTAAAATAATTATAATTTTATTTATTTATTCATCACATTTTAGTTAATAAATTAATTAATGTGGTTGAAGAGAAAAATATAAAATATAATAGAGTTCATCAATTAATTAATATAGTCAAATTTAATGTGGTCAAACAGGCAGATATATAATACAATATACAAGTATAAATCAATAAGCCATAAAAATGATATAAAAATGTGATATAGAATAAAAATATTTTTATTATAAAATAATATAATAAACAAAAGTTATAAAAAATATTTAAATAAATAACAATTTTAATAGTAAAATTAATATGAGATTTAATTAATACTTTTTTTTAATTTAAAATTTTAAAAATATACAATATTCAGTAAAACCATAACAAAAGATGTAATTTGAATTTAAATAAACAAGATTTAGCTTTAAGAAATTAATTTACTTATTAAGAAGAAGAAATATCAAGTTCTTAAAAGAAATATTTGTGAAAAAAAATATTTAAATATAAATATAATTCCATATAATTTAATATTAGAGAACATTATTATAAAAGTTTGTAATTTAATATTATTTTAAATGTTTTAGATTTTTTTAACATATAATAAAAAATAGTTCACAAAATTTTATGGTTTCCTTTAAAATAAAAGATTTGTTGCTATCATTTTTTTTTATGGTTATTAAAATATAATTTCATAAATTATTAGTAAATAACTAAGACAACAAGTGTATATATAAATATATATTGCATCTATAATTTATTATTGAAGTAAATTTCTATAACATATATTTTTATTGAAATTTATAGCATTACTTTACAATGCATTTTTAGTGTTATTGGTGCAATATCAAAACTTTTTCTATATTATATAAAATATATTTATCAAAATATTTCTATATTGTATGAAATATCAAAATTACTATTTACTTTCTTAATATTAAGTTTCATTTTATTGAAGACAACTATTATAATATTATTATTATTATTTCAAAATGTTATATCTTATAAATGTGCATCTCTTCAATTATTACTATCCATATGTTGCAATGTCTTTTATTATGGAAATGTCTATACCAAACAACACCTTTATTTATTACTCTTTAAATGTAAATATGTGTCATTTCATTCAAGTTAACCATCTTATAACTTTTAATATCACAATATGATATATTATTAAAGTTAACCTCTTAATTTATGAATCTCAAACATAATTTCTTGGATTTTTACTTTTTAATTTGATGTTGACCTCTTATATCACAAATATTCATGTCAAATTCATAAAATTATTTCTCTCCAAATGCAGCCATGTGACATACTATTCAATGTAAAGTGCAATGTCAACTTCAAACATAACATATACTACTCTTCACATGTGTTCATAAAGGTTAATGAGATCTTGGAGCCATGTATTGACAAAGAAAATCCTTGAGGATTTCTTTCTAGATGTAGAGGAATTGGTAGAGGAATTGGTAACTCACCGTGACTACCTAGGTGAAACCTAGGTCTAGATCCTCAAAGTTTTTTTATGAAGAGTGTCAAGGAGTAAGTGGGTCTTCTGATGCTAAAAGAGGGGTCTTGTGATGCTAAATGAGTCATTTTCATTGACACATTACATTATTATTTTTTAATATTTGTAATTGGGTAAGGAACACATAATGACAAAGAGTTCTTTGTTTTTTGGAAAGGAAGAAACAATAGCACATAATTATTTTCTCTTTGGATTATATTGAAGACCACCATTGAAAACTAGGCAAAACATCTTCACATGTGGAGATTATAAGTGGGTGATTAAATAAACCAAGAAACATTACAACATTTAATAAATCTTCCTTTGACATCTATATTAAATCAAATTTAACAAGTAAAAATTCAATTTGATGATCTCTATTTTACTCATATTTTTTTTTAAAGATTTTAGCTCACAAGTAAATAGCTTAAATAAAATATTTTAATGTTTTGTTGTAAGAAGGTAATTTTAGTGAACAAGTGACACTGGAAACACTTTTCTTAATCAATTTTATATTAATTTCTATAAGTTTTGAAGGGAGATTATTTTTATTTAATATTATTAAGTATTTCAAAAGTCTTCCTATTTCTATTTATATTATCAACTTTATTTTTATTATAAATTTTATTGATAATTTTTTTATAATAATTCAAGATATAAAAATAAGATTTACAATATTATTATTATTATGTATTTGATTTTAAAGATTAAAATATTTTTTGAAAAATAATAATAAATAAATAATTATTTTAAAAGAATTAAAGATAGTGAACATATTACCTATCATGAAGGTAGGTCTAAATGTGGAAAGATACCCAACTACTCTAAGGAAAGTTAGTGTTAATTTTCAAATATGATTATGACAAACTGCAATTCGCAATAAGTAGATTTTTTCCTTTCTTACATAGTAGCAACTTATTAAATTAAGTAGCATGTTTTTTCCTTTCTTAAAGGTTAGCAATGTAATGAATTTAAGACAATCACATATTATTATGCTCATACCATAAAATACTTTTATGATTCACTGACATAGTTTTGCTGCCATCTTACGATTAACCCATCCATCCAAGATCCTTACTTCCAAAGTTACAACAAATGGAAATAATCATTTAATGTATATAAAATGGATCGCCCACTCATTTAATGTATATACAACAAATGGAAATAATCATTTAATGTATATAAAATAAAAGAATGCTTTTCACGGACGTTTAATACACCGCCGTCTGCATTATCATAACCGTTCCTTGTCGGAATAACTCGTTCTCTGCGGGAATGTACTGTATAATAGAAAAAATGTTTTTTATTGAATTGGGGAAACAGTATAGTATTGTATTGTATTCTAGAATTTTTATTTATCAGGAACTATAATACAAATTTGAACAATGTAGACTGATTCGAAGTTCAACTATCAAAATGGATAACATTACATTTATATTATAATAAAACTCTTTAAATTTATATTATAATAAACTCTGAATCTCTGAAATTTCTCCTAATTTTTATCAAATCCATAAGAAGATATCCATTGAAGACTAACTTATTCATAACCATTTAAAAATCATGAGCAAAACGAGAGAAATTAAGGATTGAAAATTGTTCCATAAACATCATAAACATTCATTGTAGAAGAATTTTCTTATTATGTAATGTTATCTACTTTAGTGAAAATCTAGTGAAATCTGGAATAAGTAGAAAAAATGAGAGAAGAGAGATGTCAAAATTCAAATAGAGTTAGAATTATTAGAAAAAAGAAGTGAAGAAAGAGACAAAAAACTTCAAATAAAGCTAGAAGCAATGATTGATAAAAAAATTAAATATACCATTCAAACTCAAATAGAGGATAGATTCTTAGGGTTCAAGAGTGAATTGCAGACAATGAAGGATAGGATTGGATAGGATTCAAGAAATGGAAAAACATAAACAATCAACCCAAGAAGGAGAGGTTGAAGAAAATCACAACTTGAGAGATATGATTAAAGAGCTAGAAGAAAAGCTAACCAACATTTTGACCCTCACTAATATGGAAAACAAATTGGATATCAAACCCATCAAAGAGGAAATGAATAAGCTAATCCAACTGGACCATGAGCATAACAAAAGAGCCTTGAACCTCATAATTTTTGGCATAAAAGAACAACAAGAGGAGGATACGATAGAATTAATTAATAGATCACAAATTGATACAACTTACCTCATAGAAGCAAATAGGATAGGGAAAATAATTGATCACAAAGATACGTTGATTTGTGTCAAAGTAAGTTGTAATGACCATAAAAATAGCTAGCATACTTAGTAATCTTTGAGCTTAAAAGGGTCAAAAATACTTATAAATGAAGACCTCACTCCAGAATAGAATGAATTAGGAAGGAAAAAGGTAAAAGTTAAGGAGAAAAGAGGAAGTAAATAATTAGAAATCAAAAAAATCTATTGTTAGGGATAAAAACTAGAAGGATAATAATAAATAAATGAGACTTTAGGACTTGAGATGTTTTTGGAGGCGTTCTCGTTTTCTATAGCACAGAAAGGTCTTATTATAAGTTGGATCCCAAGTGATAGTGATATTATATGTCTAGTTGAAACTTAGAAGCATGAAGAGTCTTAGGTCTCTAACATAGAAGGATTGTCTTGTGGTTGGCATGGAAAAAAAAAATCCCACCATAGAGGAATATAGGTATAGCTTGTTATATTAGAGAGAACATTTCTCTCACATTCAACTTCATAAGATTGTTCCTCTCAATCAATACATTTGGAAATAAATTTCACACACCAATGCTAAAAAGATGTACATAGCAATTTGTTATTTTTCACCTAATAGTCCTATAGGGAAAAGGAATTAATCTAGACTTAATTGTCCCCATAATAATTTGAAAAGATATTTGTATTTTGAGAAAATGAAGGTATCCTCTAGGAGGAATTTATTACTGGGAATGCAACTAAAACAAGCTACTCACCGTGTTGATTCAAACCATAATCATACATGGCTAGATGAAGACCTTGTGTTATCTAATAGCTACAAAACAAACCCTCAAGACTTAATTGAGAATTTATTTGATACTTTTAGAGTTGGGGTCAGGCTAGAGCTCTCAGAACAATAATTTGCAGTAGGTAATGAGAGTAATGAAACTCCAACTGAGTGTGACATGTTCATGGGACTAGGTAGCAGTGTGTAAGATTAAGTGATATATATTATCCTAGTTTCAACAAATAACAACTTGTGCTTTTAAATGATAGTTGAGCCTAACATAATCATAAACCTTTAACCCTAACTCTGTTTTTTTATGCATGAGAACCATTGGAAAGAAATTATATGATAATCAAAGGAATTTTCTCTTTCACAAAAGTGAAGCTACATTTTCTTAAAAAGGATTTAAATAATGCAAAATTAAATCTCCTAACTTATAGGACAACATTGAAGAAATCTAACATAATTTTACAACTATGCTTTCCATTTCTATTAACAAGTTATCTTTTGAGGTGTTCTATAAAAATAATAATAGAGCGACCAACCCTTGGTATGATAAAGAATGTAAATTTCTAGGAAATCCATCAGAGATGCTTCTAATGGAAATCATTATCGATAAGATCAATATGTACATATCCCTAGTTAAAAGGAAAAAAAATGCACTATATCAATAAAGGAAAGATCAATACGACTATATAAGATGGATCCACAAGAGTTATGGGCAAATTCTAACTTTTACAATATTAAAGAAATAATGGGATTTAAGGGGATGGAATTCTACCTTAAGAAAGTATTCTACTCCTAATGCCATGGACACCATTCTATTGTCCCTACAAAGGAATAGTTTTTTCAGAGGATAGGTTTAGCAGGGTTAAACTGCAACTTGCCAGAATTGAAGCTAAGGACACAATTACTGAGATGAAATTGCAAGGGTGGAGGTCGATCTTCATCCCTCTTTGCTTACACACCAAGCTCTTCAGAATTTCTTGATCAGCAGGGAGACTACAAACCATGAATCACAAGGCTCATTGTTCTATTTTTAAAAATGGGGACTGAAGCATTCCCTCTAATTATATAGGACCATTATGATTAGTAGATTTTGAAGCTTTATGGAATTATTTTGGAAGAAGATTAGCCTTTGGCTAAAAAGTCGCGGTAAAAGAGATAAAGTCCATACCAGGTTTAGGAGATATATCATTCAACTATGGACCATCTTATTACACTTAGGATCGTTCAGGAGGTGCACACAATACTAAAACCAATCTTTTTGTTGTTTTGTTGAATTTAGAAAATATTTGACATGGTTTCCTAGGAAAAAACCTTTGGAAAATAGGAGTTGGAAAGGAATAAAATGAATGTCGGAGTTGAGAGGGCTGCTACAATAAATTTATGTATGAGGCCAGTATTATTGATAGTTTAAGAAACCTTAAAGGTTTGTTCAAAAGAGATTGAGCTGTATAGGTCAGTCAAAACAAGGTTTATTAAAACATGCTTCCCTTTTAATATGTCATTATTAAGTTAGAAGATTGCTCGGAAAAAGCAAGTTGAATCAACCCTACTCTCAACTGGTATAGTCATCGATATTATTTTTTGTTTATGTCGATGATATCATTCTTATGGAAAGATCCCCATGATCGACAACTAATAATCCTCAAAGAGTTTTGCTCCAATATTTGTATGAATGTTAATATTTATAAGACTAAGGTCCATGATTATTAAATCCAATAAGATCCCTTACATATTACGCCATTATATGACAAAAAACAACTTGGAAGAAGTGACTTAATAAAAACAAAGATATTAAATCCGTTAAAGGAGTTAGAAATTATGTATACATCCTTGAAGGACCCAATAGCCCGATGATTGAGGAATTTTATGAGGGAAGAACATCTGTTTCGTATCAAGAA
Source organism: Picea sitchensis (assembly GCA_010110895.2). Lineage (NCBI taxonomy): Eukaryota > Viridiplantae > Streptophyta > Pinopsida > Pinales > Pinaceae > Picea > Picea sitchensis. The sequence goes on along the minus strand of SNQJ01S0123194.1, from coordinate 2,959 downwards.
AGCAAGCGATTTCAAAATGATCAACAATTCAAGAGAGTAATCGCGATTTTGGCGCATGCGCGATATCAGCGAATACGAGCGAATTTGAGACCAAACCAGCAAATTCAAAGTAATATCCGCGATTTGAGCACGCAAAATCCGCGATTCGCGAACCACCAAGAATCAGAATTTCCGACCATTCCGATACCAGCCGATTTCCATTGATGATTCCAGTAACTCAACAAAGTCCTAAATTATAACAACCATCGTTTTATACAGTCAAGGTCATCAATAAAATATATAACAACGATATTAAACATTACACATTACCACACCATCATTTAATTTTCACAGTCCAGATTTTTGGCGGAAGGATTCACGGATAAGCGGCGAATGGAAGGGAAATCGAAGCATAAATAACAGTAAAACTTCTAGAATATAAAATGCATTCTACTTTACCAATTTAAATCATACCGTCGTCTTAAGCCCGCTTTCGAAGACGTCCCAAGCAATCGCGTCTTGGCGTCGCTCCGTTCTTGCTCCGGATTAAAGTGAAGAGGCTTACCCAGTACCTCCCGATGATAACAGAATTTTCTGCTTCCCATAGCCTTTAGGAAGGGGCCACAGAACCGGTGGCGTCTTAGCTGCTCCGCAATTTTGAAGACTACCACTCAATGGTAAAACAACTCCTCATAGAAATCCGTCAAACCACAATTAAGCAGCGTAACGTTAAACTTCATCCCACTTTTCGCTTCTTTCCCTTTCCATGTAGAAATGAACACTTTCCTAATTATCAATTAATTATTTTAATGGCAAACCTCTAAAATGATCTCAGGTAGTCAAAGTGTCACTCATCCCTAGGGTTCTCAATAATTAAATTATTTTTAATGGCAAAGATTAAATTCCCTCGCTCTAAAATGTCCTAGAATTTCTCCTAGGGTTCCTATATCCCTTCTCATGCTTTTAATCGCTTTCCTAAAATGAAGTTCTAAAATTTAGCAATTCCTTTAATGCATGTTTTTTTTTTTACCCTATGTCTCCTACTTCCAATTTTTATAAGTTTTCCTTATTCCAGTTTCCTTATTTTTATATATATATATATTTTTCTTCTTTTTAAATATAAAATAATATAAAAAAATTATTTATTATTATTATTATTTTTATTTTTTGATAGCCCCAAATGATAAAAGCTCTTAACATTCTTTCAATATATAACAAACAAATATATATATATATATTTTAAATCCTAATTTTATACTTCCCTCTTTAAAATTTAATTCTCCTTTATAATTTAAGCATGTAGGTTTCATAGATGCTCCTCATTACTTTTACCTTTACTTTTAAGAGACTTTAATTAACACACCCTAGAGGGGTTTTAGTTCGCATATGTTCATTTTTTTGTAGGATCTTTTCTTAGGGTTCGTCAAAATTTGTCTTAGAGAAATTTTAATTTAGGTTTTGATTTGAACAAGGCGACAATTTAATTAGAGTCGTTTTTTAAATTTTATCGGCGTTAAAATTCTGGTCATCTAGGTTGTCTCATCATCATCATCGTGTGGCGTGCCCCATGGGGCCTCATGCTCCAAGGGTGCCACTACGCCTTCTTTAGTTTAGCGACATGCCTTCAAGATGCATACGTGCTCCAAGAGATTTATACTGACTGATTTTCTTTCTTGCTGACGTGCCGCCGGATGCACCACGTGCTCCAAGGGTACCTTTCGGCTTATTTGTGATTGAAGGTAGACTCCATAACCTAAGTCCAACACTCCAGCCAGTGTTTTAATAGAGGAGACTAAGGATAAGGACATTGCTTGTATTTAAACCTTAAGATACATCGTGAAATTGTCGCGGTGATGCTGCCCTCCGCGGCATCATGGATCCTCTTCGAACTACGGTAATCATTAACCCTCGGTTGAGCCACGGTAGGTGCTAGCAGGGGATGGCAGGGCTGCTGTCCACCTCTCCCTCAATCTCTCTGGAACTTCGTGTGGCCCTTCTCCATATATGGAATTAGAATTGACAAAAATCATCGGCTGCATCCCTTGACCATCATCAGCGGATCATGTCAAACACATATCATAAAATCAACCATCATGTCAGATCATGTCAACAACATATCATAAAATCAATATATATCATCAAAACGAAACAATATCATCGTAAATGAAACAACTCAATAGCCCACTCCCTGACTCAATATGGAGTCCAAGGGAGTTCCATCGATGCCTCTGCATCCTGAAGGTCCGAAACCCTGCACACTCAAAGAAACCGAGTCAGCAGCACCTGTCTACATCAACGTAGTAAAAACATTCTGTCATATAATGTAACACATCATAATGAAGGAAAAAGTTTTATCATCATAAAAATCCAGATCACTTGGGAGCAAGTGTCCTCAAATAATAAGTTTGGTAAGTGCGCCAGAGCGGGATGTTACAGATGGAATAGTTTATTTTGCTGATAAGTCCCAGTTAAATCCTTCAAGAATTGGATCTATTCGACTTTGCCTACCAGGACTTGCTGATTATATTTTGCATGATGTTCTTTATATTCCTCAATTAAAAAGAAATATGATGTCTCTCATACATATCATGCAGTAAGGACATTCTATACATATGTTTGATGGTATAATTGAAATAAGAAAAGAATCTGATTAGGTGATTGTTATGACTGGTGTTGAAGAAGACAAACTTTTAAAACTTAAAGGGACATCCTCTTTTCAATCTAATTCAACTCTTTTGGCTCAGCATAGTGATACTTTGTCTTCCAGCTTATTGTGGCATGCTCGTTTTGGTCACATTAATTATGATAGTATCTGAATTATGAAACAACAAGGTATCCAAGGGCTTACTACTATTCCAAGAAAGTTGTCTCCATGTAATGCCTGCATTTTAGGCAAGCATTGTAAATAACCTTTTTATGGATCTACTTCCCGAGCTTCCAGGAAGTTAGGTCTCATACATTCTGATTTATGTGGGCCCAT
>SNQJ01S0123192.1:7750-26918 GCA_010110895.2 Picea sitchensis | reverse complement strand
GGGTCGACGGTCTAGATCACATCTTGATCTGACAGTTCAGGTTTAGTCGGGATTTCACACATCGAAATTTCGGGGTTCCTGATGTCAATAAACTTTGACATGTCCAACTCTCGATCCTTGAAACTCCGACAAGGACTGGGATCAACGGTCCATATTTGTCCTCGATCCAACGGTCGAGATTATATCGGGGTATCGCATATCGCGATTTTGCGAGTCCTGTGGTTATTATTCTTTGACTTCTTTAACTCATGATCCTCGAAACCCTGACAGGGAGTCAGATCAATGGTCCACATAACCCCTTGAGATGGACGGTCCTCCTGCTTTCGGGATTTGGTGAGCCCCTTTTCTCCTTGCACTTTAAACATCATGCAGGTTTTCCTCGATCCAACGGTGGTCGGACCCTGCACTCAGATCTGACACCTGAGATCTATTCTCCTCTTCAGTGCCCTCTTCTTGTCTTTCTTCAGATCTGATGGCCCTCATGCTGTTGAGAATTTTGGATGGGATCCAACGATCAAAAATGCTTCTCGGGCCTTCAATCATTTGATCTTCCTGGACTTATCAGAAATGCTTCTCGGGCCTTCAATCATTCGATCTTCCTGGATTTGTCTTCTCTTTGCCTGTTGATCATCGCTGTTGTACTCAAGCCATCATTATTGTTGTACTTATCATCAATGACAAGCTTACGCTGCCTGTAAAACATACTAAACATCCTCTGCACTATCTCTTCTGATCTTATCGAGGTTTCTCTGCAGCTTCTTCCCAAAATACTTCTGGTGCCTGTCTGTTACATTAATCCTATACTCGTGCCATCTTCATTGTTGTACTTGCCATCAATGACAAGCATATGTTTCCTGTTAAACATGTTCCAACAATGGCATCATATAAAAATAGCCAGGATAGTATGTTGAATTATTAAGGAGGCCAGACGACAGTTGTGTCTAGCCTAAAGGACTAAAGAAAATAGGTGTTGTTTTTTCCCAGCAGATGAAGAGATAGAGGAGAACACCAGCAGAGCTCATCCGATTTTACATAATGTTGTCTTACTCAAATATATGTTATTTTCATTATAAGAAGTCCAATCGTTTTGAGTTGTGACAGTTTTTTTATATATACATAGATTCAAGTTTCATTCAAGGTTGCTTCTTTCTGGATGCAATAGAAAAAACTATCATTTTTTAGTATTAATACAAGTGTATACAGAGATTCCAATTTTTTTTCAGTTTCAGTTATGTGTTTCTTCTGTATTTCCATATCCCCAAATTTCTTTATGTAATTCCTTGATAAGTGATTGATTGCAATTTAGTATCATGACTATTGTAATCACATTACATCAGCAATTCATTAAGTAAGCAGTTTTTCGTCTGTGTTTACTATAAGTAAAACAAGGCCTGCAAGCTATTTGAATTAATGCATCTCATATCCTACTCAAGGGTGCAGTCTTTACTTTATTCTACTGCAAACAAGGTGAGACTCATCTTCCATTGATGCCTAGATTTGTTTAACTGTTTTGTAAGTTTCCCCCACACCATTTGATATTATAATTATGACTCAGACAACGAAATACAGCCTCTATATTGTCATATTATTAATTTCATTTAAGGATCATTTCTTATATAACTAAAGGTAGAAAAAGCACTCTTTTCAAACATTCATGATGCCTAACATTACTCTTTGAGCCTTAAGTTTAATCTCAAGACCAACAACCTCCATTACCTCTTTACATTGGTAACTACTTCTTTGAAAACACCAAACAAACCCAAGAGGAAGTAGACGTCTTGCTTTCCTACCATTTTGGAGAGGAAAGATTCTGGAGGCACAACCCCAATAACATTGTCAATGAGAATTTTCATAACATGAGACTCTCGTACGAGTACACCACTGAGTTCTGGAAAGAAGAAGGAGTACATCAAAATTCCAGGACTTATGACGAGGTTATTTTCAACATGCGGGGTCAACCAAAAGGTAGGATCATGAATGAAGAAGTTGCAAGAGAGGTAGCCAAAAAAGATTCAGAGAGATATGAAGTTGATGGATATTCCCCCATCTCCTTCTCGACTCACTTAGGTTCCAAAGAAGAGGATGAAGAAGCAAGAACCAATAAAAAGAGAAGGGACAAAGAGAAGGTGTTGAAGTGGAGGAATGATGCTAAAAAGAAACAAAAGCTAGAAGTTGACAAAGAAATGGTTAGGGCAGAAAATGAAGCAAAAGAAAAATCGAAGGCCGAAATAAAAGCTACTGCTGAAAAGGAAAAAGAGTTAGTTGAAGTGGCAAGAGTAGTAGTAGAATTAGCAAAAAAGGAAGCAGCAGATAAAGTTCTTGAAGAACAAAGGAAGAAGAAGAATGCAAATTATAGAGAGGGTGACACACACCTAATGGACTTATATGTCCCTGGAAAATCCACCTCAGGTGTAGGAACAAAAATGACAAGTAGTGGTTTGGGTCTCAGGCCTTGGGAACCTTTTTGGTCATCCAAAATATTGGATCTACGTAGTTTCACATATGATAGAAAAATCGATCGAATTGTACAAGAAATGGTAAAAAAATGTTCCATCAACATAAGGAGCTCCTTTATCAATAGTAACTCAGGTCCATGGATTATTTTAGGGGCTAAATTTCTCTCATGGGCTAATTTTCCATGGGTTTTCCAAAAATGAGATTCACTATTTTAAAAATGATTCGCCCAAATTCTATAGGAAAATTTTATTTTACCTTAAAAATCGCCAAATTTTTATAAAAACTATATAAAATCCTTATAAATTTGAATATTTTTACAAAAATATTGCCAAACATTTATAGTTGGCATATGGAGGATTAGTAAGATTCGCCAAGGTTTCTACATTTTAAAACAAAATTCCATCCTTAAAATCATCCCTACTCAGGTCCCTATCACAGAAGATGTCAAGGAAGACCATGTGGCAACAGCTAGGGTAGGATTTTCATTCATATATGCAATAGTGGATAATATACAGAGGTTATGCCAACAAAATCAAGAAAATGAAATTAGGATCAAAGAGTTAGAAGAGATGCTCCAGCAAGTTAAGATTGATGAAAGGAGTCTTCTCAATTTTAAAACTAGTGCGGAAAAAGTGAGGAATGATATGGAGGGTTCCATCATCGATATGTATTCCAACCTTCATCTCTTCCAAAATGTAGTTGCAATAGTTATTGAACAAAAATATAGGATACAAATGCAACTGACACAATACAACACTATCTGGGAAGATATAGCATAGATTGATACTTGTATAGCGAAGAATCCTGATGTGCCTCCGGAGTTTTATAGACCCTCGAAATTGGAAAGGAAGACAGACCTATATGCATTAGATCATTTCCAATGGGCAGGGAAACGAGTAGACAAAGAAGTAACCAGGGTAATGGGGATATGTTCAAGAACTCACAAAGCTTCTCAAGAGTTGATAAGGAATGGTCAACTCCCAATATTAGATGAACTTGGGAAGAATTTAGTCATGGAAGAGTTAGTGAATGTTGTTCAGGAAATTACGAGTCGAAGGAGACAAGTAGTCAAAACATCAATCTTTGTCTCTACTGATATTATTGATTATCATCTACTACATCCAGTGAAGCTCCATACTATGATATAGGATTATATTAAAAAATTGGAGAAATATATGAGTTGCTTGGATGATAGCATTTCCATGATCGAAGAAATGTTGGAACGGTTATCTTATAGGAGGATTGAGTCATTATATAACAAATTGGAAGTATGGACAACTAATCTCCGGAGAAAAATTTCATACGAAAAGGACTAACAATTGTTTTTCCTTTCATCCTTTTCCTAAATACTTCAAATTTTTTCCTTCTTGCCACTTGTCATGAGAAAAGGTAATGTGACGAGTTGTGTAACTGCCTCTTCAAGAAGAAGGCAAAGAGACAACTAGGAGTTACTACTCTTTGTATAAGATAGACTAGAGACTCCTTGAGAGGGGACCTTTTTTTTGGATTTTCAAGCATTGTACAGACCCAAGAATGTTTTTGAGAACTTATACGGTGTTAATGAATATTGAGAATCCCTTAGGGACAGCATGTTATAGAATAAATTCTTTGCAGAAATGGATCAAATCTTTGAATTATTTCAAGTGAATATATTTGTTGTTTCTATGGAATGTAAGAATGATTTGTTTTGTTGTAGACTAATTCTTATACAATCTCCAATATTCTACAGTTATTGATATTCCTTTGAATATTTCAATGTCTTTAGTTTTGTGATTTATTTCAGTATATGTTGTTGTGATCTAGACTAATCTAATTACATGCTTACATATGCCATTTGCTTCCAATATTTCTCTTTTTATATAGCTAACTATATTAAAGTTGTTTAAAGTTTTGGTTGCATTATAACTCACCGGTTATGTTAGAATTTATCCTAGCTAGTATAGGTTAGCATAGATTAGTGATATATTAGTTTTCTTTACATACATGGTCTTCATCTACATCTCTACATTGCACCCACCCACTTCATCGGTACACCAAACCATAACCGGTAAGAAAACCAAAAGTTAGCAATAAGTGGTAGCCAGGACAAATTCCAGATGGGACTCCTAATCCAAATGGTGTGTAGTATAATTGGGACTATATATTGGGGAGTAACCCTTGTTGTTGTTATGCGAAGTTGAATCCCTCGACATAATTGGAGCTAGAAAGAGGGCCTCTTTTATGGATTACATACATGAACTAAAAAATAACTGAAATCAATCTTCAACGAGTAATCCAAATTCAAAACCTACCTCAATTCCCTGAATCGAGTCTAAACAAGAATTTATTTATGAAGACTCGAAGGATAATTTTGGAAGTACTTCTGGTAGTCCCGAAATACATTATGAGACCTGGTTTCGCATACCTCAAGAATAACTTCATGAAACTCATATAATTACTCGTGCTTACATGAAATTTCTTGGGCAATTACCTGCATCTTCTGAACTACCTAGGAAAAAAGAAACCCATGTAGAAATCCCTAACACAGATCCTGATTTTTACATCGAATTTGTAGACGACCTTATTGAAACTGCTTTACAAGAGGTCCCAGCACCCTTAAGTAGATTTATATGTTTCTTTATCGAACCTGAAGAAGAATTTGGAGGTGAACAACTGGAAATCACCATAGAACAAATAATGGGAGAAAATAGGATTCACAGAGAGGTTATACCACGATGGAGATCCCAAGGATCTCTTAATCTAGCTAGAGAACTATGTGAAATTCCAAGGAAGTTTGATAAACTCTTACCGAAATTTGACCCAGATAAATTTGAATCACCAAAATATCATGTTAATAAATTATTTTTATCCATACATCTTCTAGGTGTTGAAAATGATGTCGTAGTATGTAGGTTATTTCCTTACACCTTTTTGGAAAAATCCTCTACTTGGTACTTCAGCCTACCCACTGGATCTATCACATACTGGGATAGTTTTGAAAGACTCTTTATGAGGAAATTTGAAGGAAAACAATTGCATCCTAGTATAATGAACCAGGATCCATCATAATGGACAAGAGGGAAAGAGTAAAAGATTTTAACCAAATATTTCTTAATGTCTTGATTAAATTTCCCCATGAGGTGGCTCATGCTCAATCATTAGCCATTGAATATTATGCAGTTTCCTTAACCCCCTCCATAGGGATGTTTTTGAAATGATCTAACAGAAACAAATTGGCATTAAGCTTTGATGAGGTTGAGACTGTGGAAAGAGAGTTATCGGTATATGACCAACATCTGTGTTATGAAGAAAATAAGTCGACAGGGAAGAAGCCACTACTATTAACTAAGCCACCTAACAAAGAATCCAAAGATATTGATAATGTGGTTAAAATGGTTAATAAATTATCGAATGAAGTGGTGGACCTTANTGACCAACATCTGTGTTATGAAGAAAATAAGTCGACAGGGAAGAAGCCACTACTATTAACTAAGCCACCTAACAAAGAATCCAAAGATATTGATAATGTGGTTAAAATGGTTAATAAATTATCGAATGAAGTGGTGGACCTTAAAAATAATGTTGGTGAAGGATCATTCAAGTCATGAACTTTTCGCCCATTCTTTAAGAAACCAGACAACTCGCCACAACCACTTGAACCACCACACATGGATTTCAACCTGGATAGTTTTAGTAATGATAGTTTTTTCTCTTATCATCAACAAAATCACCTCGAATAGACATGTCCTCAATGGATAAATTTTATGAGGTTGGTAATAAACCAGTTACTGGATCAACAGAGTTTATATGACGAAATCCATGCACAAGTTCCTTCTAATACTAGTAACGAAAAATCCACGGAATTAGTGATGCCCTTTTGGGACTAGTGTGTAGAATCAAATGATGAACATATTGAAGAAATCCTTGTCGGAGATACACAGATCGTTAAAGTTGATGCCCCAAAAGGTTATAACTTTTGCAGAAAAGGTCCACTATCTAACCCCTCGTCCTCCAAAGAAGAAAACATTCCTCTTAGAAAAATAACACCTCCTCGTGTTCTCCCAAAACAAAGAAACACAGTTCTATAAAAAACTAACAATAAAACTGGCAAAACTACTGTAGCAAATAAATATAAATCAAGCATGTCTAGAAATATTGGAAATAATGAAAAAGTAATACAAGGAAAACCTAGACAAGCTAAGGACAATTCAAATTTACACGCCTTAGATTATAATGTAATCGAATACATGAAGAATATCAAAGCTAATATTTCCATGCTTGATATTTTCTCTCTCCCACAACAACGTGAACTTTTACACGATGCTTTCAAACCCCATGAGACTCAAACAAAAACTATCGTAGCTACTGAAATATTAGCCTCTGGAAATGATACACCAGAAATACATAAGGTTTAGATAGCATCAGCTATAAATGAAGCAAGCATATATTCTTTTTCAAAATATCAGGTACCACCTTTTCTGCTTACTTACGAAATTTTTAATTTCAATGTACATAATTGTTTAGCAAATTCTAGTGCCTCTTCCAACATCATGCCTTATTTTGTTTTCCAAAAAATAAATGGTGTTCCACAAATAACAAAAACCAATATTATCCATTTAGATAGAACATATGTTAAACTGAAAGGGGAAGTAAGGGATGTGTTAATCAGACTTTCATCTGATCCCATGGTTCATCAAACTATAGACATAGTTGTGGTAGACATACCAGAAATTTATGGTTTTCTCTTGAGCAGAGATTGGTCACCCAAACTACAAGGTTATTTATCTACTGATTGCTCTCATTTATGGCTTCCCTATAAATGCAAGGATAATCAAATCTGGGTTAACAGTGAAGCACACAGTGATGGAATTGGAGGGTAAAAATGAGCCCATATGCTTTGATCATTTTGTTTTAGGAAATTATGTTTTCGAAACTAATTATGGTTGTTATGAAGCTTGGACTTCTGAAATACCATAAGAAATGCAATCAGGCCTCCACCCACGAATACATAATTTCACTTATTCAGTACTTACTAACCTAGGATTTAGTTTGACTAACAAAACTAACACTCATAACATGTGGACCATGTTCTTTGACGGCTCTAAAACACAGGATGGATTCGGCATACGATGTGTATTGATCGACCCCAGCCAAGGAAAAACGCTCATATCATGTTGTTTAGAATTCAAATTCACCAACAACACTGTTGAATATGAAGCCTTAGTGAAAAGCCTCAAAAATTCCATTGACCTCAATGTAAAAAACCTTAAAGTGTTTGGTGATTCTAAGATCATTGTTTGATAGGTAATAAATACTATTCATTACATGTCTCTGCATCTAAAATCCTATCAGCAAGAGGTATGGAACCTGCTTTTTTCATTTGATGCATTAAATATTAATTCTATACCTAGTGATCAACATATAGATGCAAATATTTTGGCCAATGTAGCATCTAGTTTAATGCCTCCTGACCATGGTTTTTCTATTGAAATGATGTTTAGGCCATTTGTACCTGACAATGTCATGAGTTGTAGAGTGTTCGATAGTGATTCTCAAATTATCAATTTTCTTACTAGCTCAGACACATTCCAATATTCAATAATCAATGATGAGATACATCAACAAGAGTTGCAAAATTATTGAGAAGAAACTAATAAGGTCCAGACAAATTGTGTTCTGAAGAATGTTTTGACTCTTGAAAATCTCTTTGATTTACAATCCAAGTTCAAGAGGCCAACTAATCCAAAGATAAAAATCTCCATGATGATGCATTTATTGGTCAATCTAGGAACATCTGAACAACCTAAGTATGTTAATTTGGGCACATGTTGTTCATATTCGGAGAAATACACATTCATAGAATTATTCAAGAAGTTTCAAGATGTTTTTGTCTAGACATATAATGACTCGAAGATGTATGATACACGAATTATGTAACATGTGATCCCCATCAAAGAAGGGATCAAGTCATTTCAAAAGAAGCTTATAAAGATACATCTGACTCTCAAACCACTGATACAAAAGGAACTCAAGAAGTTGTTAGATGCCTGCATAATTTTCAAAGTAATACATTTGACTTGGGTATCTAATATGGTTCTCGTAAGAAAAACGTTGAGAGAAATAAGAATCTATATAGATTTTTGAAATCTAAATCGCGCTTTCAAAAAAGATAACTATCTAGTTCCCCCAATGGAACAAATCATGCAACTCGTCTCTAGATCTCATTTTTTCTCTCTATTAGACATTTTTTCATTATACAATCAGGTTCTCATGATATAGCCAGACCGATTAAGGACCACTTTCTAAACTAAATGGGGAACTTACGCTTATAGAAGAATTCCCTTTGGTCTTATGAATGTAGGAAATATGTTTTAGAGGGAAATGGAAATTTCTTTCAAAGGATTAATCAGTCAAAGTGTGGTGGCTTACCTTGATGATGTAACCATTTATTTGAAAAAAATACAAGACCACCCAAAACATCTGAAGCAAATTTTTGAACATTGTAGAAAATATTCGATATCGCTTAATCCTAATAAGACTATATTCTTTGTTTCATAAGGTATATTATTAGGACATATTATTTCCAAAGATGGAATTTTGTTGGATCCAGAGAGAACCAAGGCTATTCTGCAAATTTCCCCACCGCACACTAAGAGGTCCATGCAATCATTCTTCGGAAAAATAAATTTCGTAATAAGGTTTGTTCCAGATTTTGTTGAAATTGTAAAAGCGTTATAGAAGATGATTAAAAATGACGTACAATTCAAGTGGATACCATTAGAAAAGGAAGCATTTGAAAATATTAAATCTACTATATCCAATGCACCATCTCTTCGGAGTCCTGATTTTTCCAAAGATTTCCTTCTATATACATTCGCATCTGATCATTCGCTAGCAGCAGTTCTCACACAAAAGGATGAGAAAGGAGATGAATATTTGAATATACTCAAATAAATTATCTAGTATGTTAAATAATTTCCTTAAGTGGAAAATTGAAAACTGTGATTAGTAGGAGAAAATTTATTGTTATTAGTATAATTATTGTGAAATATATTGACTCACGAAGTGTCCTTAATTGTTGGAAAGATGTAAGATGAGATTTTTGTTTAATTTAATAAAGGAGACAGAAGGAACAGCCAAGTTAAAAAGAGATGGTCAAGAATCCATGAGTGGGGAACAAGTTGGAGCTAACCTTGGGCATGAAAGGACATGTGTCAAAAGTCAATTTTGATGATTGACACACCTTGAAAATCAGGGATTTCCAAAGTTGTGAAGTTCCCAAGGAGGGAAAGGGGCTTGAGAAAACTAAGACCTAGGAAAGAAAAGATAAATACACATATGTTAGGAGGCGGGATGTTTCTTAGCATGTGGGAGGAAAGAACAAAATTTTGTTGTTGGAAGAAAAGGAAATGTTGTTGAAATAACAAAGTTATCAAGGAGTTGTCATGTGAGCACTGAGGTGTTATGAAACAGTTGAAGACACGAAATTTTTTGGATTAAGAGGCTCATTCACCCTTATGGATTCATGACCAATCTTGGGGGTGATTGTATCAAGTGATTTGGCTAATCCATTCTATGATTGGGTGGAACTTGGTTGCTCATTATTTTTTCCAGGTTTCAATTTGAATTTGATTGATGAGTTTTAAATGTTTATTTCATAGAATATGGTATTACATAGTGTTAATAGTTGATGTGATATTTGGTGGTGTTTTTAGATATGAAAGGTTTTAGAATCATGGCTGCTAGGTTTTCTCCTCTTGTTCTCCCTTCTCAACTACATGGATTACCTCAAAATTATTCTAAAAGAATTAAAACATATAATGCAGAAGGATATATCACAACACAACAACATTTAGATAGATTCAATTATTTCATTGATTTAGAGGAAGTTGACTACAAATATGCTAAAATGAGTCTATTTGCACAAAGTTTTGTTGGATAAGTCAAGAAATGGTTCAAGGGACTTGCAGCACGAAGTATTCCTGATTTTCCAGGTTTTAAAATAGTTTTTCTCATAAAATGGGAGGATAAGAAAAATTCATTACATCTCTTGACACAGTATAACAGTTTGAAAAGAGATGTTGCTAATATAGTGCAAGATTTTTCCACTAGGTTCATGAAGATGTATAATTCAATCCCAGACCAGGTCAAACCCCCTCTTGGAGCTGCCCAATTGCACTATGTCGATGCTTTCAATAGTGATTTTGATTTGTTGTTAAGAGAAAGGAGATATGCCACTTTAGTTGATATGATGAATGATGCTATATAGGTAGAAGCTAATTTGATGGAATATGGAAAAATAAAGATTAAAGTTGGAACTGAGAAAAAGAAATTCAAAGAAGAAAATCGGCTTTCTTCCTCTAAATCTTCAGATGTAAAGTTTGATATGATGTTGAAAACTATGGATAAATTAGTGGAAAGTTTTACCTTAGATAATATACCTCCTCCCAAAGAAAGACAAGAGCCTCAAGTAAGAAATTCAAATTTCAGGAGACCTCTAGTCCCTCAAATAAGACAACGAGATCAAATAAATCAGGGAGACCAGCAAATTAGACCTCCGTTTCAAGAAACTTGTGCTGAAGATTTTGTTGAAGAACCTAAAGATCAAATCCATTTGTTTGATGAAGATGATTCTGATATCTATTTGACTAAAGAAGAGCATGACATGTTTCAGCAAGAACAATATAATGAATTGTTGATGGATTCAGAATAATATAGAAAAGGGTATCAAAATGCCATTTATGAATTTCGGAAATAGTATAACCTAAGAAACAGAAATGTAGTTGTTAATCCAAATAAATCTCAATCTCATCATCCCTCTACCAATCAAAGGAAGAAATATCCTCCAAAGAAAGACATGCAAGAGAAAAATAATCCAAAGGATGATGGTCCAAAGAAATATCAATATTTAAAGAAGAATGTTAACAGCAAAGAGGTAGAAAAATCTCAGTCTACTTTTAATCTTGAAAGTGAAATTTCTAAGTTAAACGTTTCAATCCCTTTTAATGAGCTTATCAAGAATACTGAATATAGAGGTTATATTATGAAAATGTTGAAAACAGGAGAGACATATGACACTATGAAATCTTCATGATGATCATCCCTCTTTTCTTTTTGGTCCTCGGGTTGAAGTAGAATGTGATAATGACATTGAAGTACCTCTTTTTTATGTTAGTCTCAATTTTAATGATATGACCCTACATAATGTCATGTTATATTCAAGGGAATCCCATAATTTGATTCCAAAGGTGGTTATGAAAAATCTTGGATTAGACATAACAAGGTCGTATAAAGACTTGTTTTCATTTGATTCATGGAAGGTTAAATGCTTAGGGTTGATTAAAGATATTGATGTCACCTTAACTCAGATCCCATCTAAAAGTGTTGTTATGGATGTGGTGGTTGCTAACATTCCACCTAAATTTGGGATGCTATTGTCTAGATCTTGGGCAACAAAACTCAAGGGTACTTTACAGTTGAATATGCCATATGCTGCAATTCTAGTGTTTGGGAAACAAAGAAGATTGTACAGAGAAAAATACTTGGAATACATGGTAAGTAGCCCAGATAGACCTAATAATCACCCTATTTATGATATTGACACTGATATTGGGGCTTCTATTTTTTATAATGATCTTTGTTTTGAAGAGGGGGGCAAAAATGAACCTGAATTTCCAGAGAAGAAAGGTCAACAGTTGAAGGAGGATCTCAATTTAGATCAGACAGATAATGAGGATGATAGGTTATGGAACATGGATTTTTATGGATCTATCAGTAAAGAAGGATTTGGGGCAGGAGTGTGGATTGTTCCTCCAAATGGTTCTTCAAAACTTTTTTCTTTCAAACTAGATTTTGACTGTACAAACAATGTAGTTGAATATGAGGCTTTAATCTTGGGGCTCAATGCTTTGAAAGAGTTGAAAGCTAAGAGAATATATGTGCATGGTGATTTTGAACTATTAATTAAATCAGTTAAAGGTATTTACCAAACCAAGGACCCCAAGATGAGGGCATAGAGGAATGAAATACTAGATTTGTTGGAAGGATTTATAGAATATGATGTATCACTGATACCAAGAGGGTAGAACATGATTGTTTATGCTTTAGCCACCTCAATTAGTGATTTTAAAATTCCTATTCATCCAAATAAGAAGTATGATATTGGATTCAAACATAGTCCATCAATCCCAAACAATATCAAATATTGACAGGTATTTGAAGAAGATAAGCAAGTCATTAGATTCCTTCATAATTCAGATGAATTTTCTAGTACACATATTGATGAAGAAAATAGGTTTTTTGAGGAAGAAAATGCAGGTTTGACTCCAAATTCACAGTATTATCAGAATGTTATAGCTGGAAAGGAGATTATTCAATTGAAGAATAATTGCATCCCAAATGGTTTGGTTCCTCTTGAGAATCTTTTTTATAGTAATGATGTAGCAAAAAAACCCAAAGGTGTCTCCAAATGAAGGTTAGGTAGAAGACTGCAACATTGGAACTGAAAAGGAACAAAGATTCATCAAATTGTCAAAGAATTTAACTCATGAAAACAAAGAAAGGTATCTTAAATTGATGAACAAATTTTCTTATGTGTTTGCATGGAGCTATGAGGATTTGAAGGTATATGATACGAGCATCATCTAGCATACTGCCCCAATCAAAGAAGATCAGAAACCATTCAAATAGAAGTTAAGAAGGATAAATCCTTTGCTCCTTCCTTTAATTGAGAAGAAAGTGAAGAAATTGTTTGATACAAATATTATTGTTTCATTGAGGTTCTCTAAATGGTTGGAAAACTTGCTTCCTATTAGGAAGAAGAATGGATAAATAAGGTTATGTGTAGATTTCAGAAATCTGAACAAGGTGTCTTTTAAGGACAACTATCCTCTCCCAAAGATGGATTACAATTTGCAGAAAGTTGTGGGATCACAAAAAATGTCAATGTTGGATGGCTATTCAAGGTATAATCAAATCATGGTGCACCCAAATGATCAAGAAAAGACATCTTTTACCACACCTTTGGGAACGTTCATGTATGCAAAGATGTCATTCGGGTTGATGAACACAGGAGAAAAATTTTAACGAGCTATGGATATATCCTTTGCAGAAGAAGGGGATAAGCTCATTGTAATATATTTTGATGATATTACGGTTTTCTCTAACTCTAATGATGAGCATTTGAATCATTTAAAATAGGTTTTTCAAAAGTGTGAGAGGTTTGGTATTTCCTTGAATCCAAAGAAGTCAAATTTTGCAATGCAAGAGGGGAAGTTGTTGGGCCATGTGATATCAAAAGAGGGAATCAAAATAGATCCAAGTAGAGTAGCGGCAATCCAGAAAACAAACAATCCTAGAAACAAAAAGGAAGTGGAATCTTTCCTTGGTAGGGTGAATTTCCTAAGGAGGTTTTGTTACCAATTATGTTATGAGGAAAATCACTCTATGGCATGGGGTAAACTAAAATAGACGGAAATAACTGCAGAAATCAACTCTAATCTCAAGTATGCTATATAAACAAATATTCTAGCAAGCCAAGATAAAGAGCCTACCTTGTCTAGACGTTCACTGAAGTCCATCGTTGAGCACTTGACTCAAATAAATACACCTGCAACTTATCCTCAACAACCAAGATATTCAAGCATATGGTGATAATATATAAAGTTAGCATAATCCATCAATTTTCATAAAAAATACTCCCATGGAATAACAATTCAAATATTTGCAAGACATTAATTGGATGAGAAAAGAATATTTCTATTCAAATGTAATCAACATAAGTGTATGAATGAAAAACTTCCATGTCGGCACATTCGGAACTGAGAAACTAAGTCCCTTCTAGCTGGGCCTCCACCACTTCAATCGTCCACCAAAGGCAAGCTCATATAAGAGAGACAATGATTTTCTCCATAAAATAGGGAAGATCTTGGGGGTTGAACAATGTGTTTAGACTTAAAAGGACAAAGGGATGCAGACTCAATATGAAGTGAATAATTTCTCAAGAACAACTTTTCTCTCAAAGTTGAATTCTTCTCCCCTTTTCCACNTTCTCCATAAAATAGGGAAGATCTTGGGGGTTGAACAATGTGTTTAGACTTAAAAGGACAAAGGGATGCAGACTCAATATGAAGTGAATAATTTCTCAAGAACAACTTTTCTCTCAAAGTTGAATTCTTCTCCCCTTTTCCACAGCTTGGATATGGCCCATTTATAGCCTTCAAATGAAATTGAAGGACCGATTCGGAATGTTTCCAGTATATGGAAGGTCAAGGATCATGGATCTCATGACTTGACATGGAAACACGACACCATTTTTAATTTTGGGCACAAAACTCAATGTACGTGGGTTGTAATGGTGCAACCTGGATATACGCATGGTGTATAGTTGTTAGGGCGTGTATATGTGGAAAAATACAATTTTAAGCTCTGGTAACTGCAAAAAGGGACTTCAAGTCTGCAAAGGGAAATGGAAAAAGGCCCTCTGAGCAAGTTTGCATAGGGTGAGGCAA
The DNA here is from genome assembly GCA_010110895.2 of Picea sitchensis. NCBI lineage: Eukaryota > Viridiplantae > Streptophyta > Pinopsida > Pinales > Pinaceae > Picea > Picea sitchensis. The sequence goes on along the minus strand of SNQJ01S0123192.1, from coordinate 11,973 downwards.
ATCTTTCTATAACAAGTTTATACCAAACTTTGTTTAAATTGTTAAGTACATTACCCATATGTTGAGAAAGGATAATCAAGTTAAATGGAAAGTTTAAGCAAAAGGGTCATTTGATGACATAAAGAGAGAAATTAATGAAGCATGATTGTTAATTATCCCAGACTGTACTAAATATTTCATGATTTTCTCCTTTGCCTCAGAGCATAATATCGCAGGAGTATTGTTGTAGAAAAATAAGCAGAATTTGGAGCATCTTATAGTCGTTTACAACAAATAATTGAGAGATCCAACATTGAACTATAACATCATGAAGAAGTGGGTTGATGCATTGGTGAAGGAATTGAAGGAGTTCGGAGTTTATATCTTCCATTCTCATGTTATTTAATTTGTTCCTACTAGTGCATTCAAAGAAATTTTAACTTAGCCAGACCCTGAATGTAGAAGAGCAAAATGGATTGCAGTTCTATTGGATTATGATCTAGAGATAAAGCCAACAAAGTTGGTCAAAGGTCATGGATTGGAAAAATTGATGGCTCGGTCAAATTTTGATCTCTTGGGAATCAATTTATTTGCATACTTTTCAGTGGATGCAGAACCAACACCTCGGGTATCTCAAAAGTTCCTTTCATCTCCATGGTATAGTGATATAATTTATATTCTGCGGAATTTACAATCACCACCAGAATTAAGCAAGACTAAGGCCATATTTTTTAAATTGAAAGTAGCAAAATTATGTATCATATATTGTTTTTTGTATTGGAAATATCCAGGAGGAGTCTTCTTAAACTGTCTATTAGAAGATGAAGCACAACAGATTATGAAAGTATTTCATCAGGGTAATTGTGGAGGACACCACAACTGGAAGACTATTGTGAACAAAATTCTCAGAGCAGGCTTCTATTGGCCAACAATATTTGCATATGTGTATAATGGAGTCATAGCTTGTCATGAATGTCAAATTTTTTAAGGAAAGAGGAAGTTGTTTCCATTTCATTTGAATCCTATCTTAGTAGAGGCACCCTTCCAGTAGTGGATTCTTGATTTCATTGGTGAAATCAATACAGCATCTTCAAGTCAGCATAAGTGGATATTGATTGTTACAGACTATTTTACCAAATGGATTGAGACTGCACCAACAAGACAAGCAAATGATATTGTGATAATTCAATTATTAGAAAACAACATTTTTTTTCTAGGTTTGGTTGTCCCAAGAGGATAATGATTGACATTGCAACATATTTCAAGTTTAAGAGAATGATCAAATTCTATGAAGATTATAACATAATAATCAGTCATTCTACAGCTTATTACCCTCGGGGTAATGGATTGGCTGAGTCATCAAAACAAATTTTAATAAGGATAATCAAGAAATTATTGCATAAGAACAAAAAGGCTTGGCATAAGAAGTTAATATTTGCATTGTGGGTAGACAGAATCAACCTTAAAAAATCAATTGGAACTTCAGCATTCCAATTAGTATATGGGACAGAGGTGGTTTTTCCTACTTATTTGGGACTTCCATTCATGAATTTGTTTTAGGAGAAAGAATCAAAGCCTAGTGACATTCCAAGGAGGATCAACCATCTTATTCATGTTCAACAAATGACAAAAGAGATCTATCATAACACCCATATGTTTCAAGAAAATATGAAGAAATTTTTTGATAAGAAAACCAAAGTTGTTTATTTCCAAATTAATGATAATGTATTGAAATGGGATGCTCAAAATGAGGAAAAAGGAAAACATGGGAAGCTTGATCATCTCTGGAAGGGACCCTATAAGATTGTTGATTATCATGGAAACAATGCCTACATTTTAGAGGAGCTAGATGGAGAACTTATTGATGGAGGACCAGTAAATGGGAGGTTCTCAAAACATTATCTAACTTGAAAGAAATTTGATCTATTCATTTCATTGTAAATATTTGTTTTATTTCCAAATTTTGTAGGTGTGGATCACACTCTGAAGAGTTTGAAGTCCGAGGTAAAGGCCCTAATATTCAGAAGGGTGACTGTCAATTTGTTTTCAGTTCAACTTGTATATAACTAAGTCTGAACAGTTCAAGTTTGTGTGAGTCTTTGTATATATTTTATTATTTTAATAATCCCAATAAATAAGGCACTGGTCTATTGGTTATTTTCTACCTCACAGAGAGGATAGCATCCCCATTAGAGCCTATGTTAGGGAGTATTAATTTACAAAGTCAAAAAAGTTGGTTTTGTTGATTAAGTCTTGTGGTCATGTATTGGTTTCTCAAAAACCATGTGTCAAGGTCCTAGGATTAGTGTCCCATGAAACAATTTTGATTTCATTCACTTATGAGTCAATTTTGGCTTTTATTGAGTCATGTCTAGAGAGTTAGAGCTTCATTCCAAGTCATAGTTAAAGTGGTCAGACTTGTCCTGAGGTCAAGTCAGTTTTATATATGGTCCTTTGGCATCATTTGAAGGTATGAGTCTTAAGTCATTACACTATGTCTTTATAAGGTCATGGGAGCATGTTTTCATGTTTACTAAAGGTGGCATAGCTTTCCCAATCCATTTTGTACCTCTTCAAGACATGTAACCAATCAATTCAAATTTCGCTACAAAATATCTTATATTTTCGCAACGACTAAGTTGTCATGTCAAATCACTTTAAAGCTCTCCATAACGGTCAATAAATCATGGGAGTGAGGTCAAGAGAGTCAGTACATTCCTTGTAAATCAGGTTTTATGGTCATGTGGTATTTCCTCTTTTAAATCATCAAATTTCTAGTGCACTGCGACACTGTAACTGTCGCTATGAAATTTCGTACATTCGTTGTGTGTTGGAGATACTTCACATGCACCTAGGGTTTCTTTTTCCTAAGGTTTTCCCTATGTTTATTAGTCACTATTCAGTCTCCTATCATTTAGGGATAATATTCCTCTAGGATAATATTCTCTTCAATTCACACTTCAGTTTGATCAGTTGAGTGGAGTCTAGATGCCACATTGGGATCATTATTGTTGGTCCTAAAGTATGCACCTGACTGATAAAGGGGAAATCTAGGCCACCTATCAATTTAGAATCATTGCTTCTTTTAAATTTTTATTGGTTGGTATGAGGGTTATTCTATCAATACAAAGGCAAGGTTGGGTTGGCAACACGATATGGATGAGCGCCCTCCTTGGTTGATGGCACAATAATGACAGACCAGTGAAATTATAGAAAATGGAGGGAAACAACAAACTACTCAATGAATAATCTGTTGCAAGAAGTTCAATACTTAAATATCATTTCAAGACATCAAACATGTATCAAAACACAATAATTCCCACAAGTTGTAGAAAACAAATCTTCACCAAAATCATTAGTTGTTTGACAGGTTGCATATCAGTAAAAATAAGTCATACAATAGTTGAAAGGAAATGAAATGTATGTTGCACAAATAAAAAATTGTATTCAATATAATAATGAAAACACATGAAGACTTGAACCAAACACTGTCATCAAGAGTATGTTCACCAAGTAGAGAACTTTAATCTATTCATAAAACGGGTCCAACCAATCTGTTGTATTGTTATTCCTTCCTCAAAAAATCTAACCTTTACAATATCCAAAATCTAACTATTTAAAAGAGTTGCAAAGGCTCTCTTCCTTAGTGGATTGAGACCTAAATTTAGGGAACTATTCATAAATCAAATAATTAACTTCACTAAGACACTTGGACTTAATCATCAAGAGTGGTTCTTATCACACATAGAAGACCACTCTTGCATCTAATCTAGGAAAATGTTGAACTTAATCAAATAAAACTACTACTGTCTCTGTGACAGAACTAATGCATGTGTTGGAGGAACTGAGGGGCTGAAAATAGGCCTCGGAGTGACAGATCATAGCTCTGTGTTGAAAAAAGTCATGTCTGTGAGCTGTTGGAGGCCACTGGAGATAACCAGCTGCATGAGCAGAGTTTTCCATAGCGTTTCTAGAACTAATCTACGTCGACCTGTGACTGAGACTTAACTCTTTCTCTATGCTTGAGGTTTTGGAAGCCAAGCGCACTCTGTATTGACCCCGTCATATGCCATCTGTACCTGTGAAATAGCTTCACTGGAATGGTTGTCAGCCCATCGGGCATGAGGGGAGACCTGGAGGCGAGCATCCAATCAAGACACGGGATGAATGGACGCGAGGGTAGATGACATGTGAAGACATATGGCATGGTGAGAGTAGGTGTGAGTAGGTTGAGAAGTGAGTGG
>SNQJ01S0123189.1:7342-26505 GCA_010110895.2 Picea sitchensis | reverse complement strand
AAAGTTGGGCATTTACCAAAGTCTTATTAATAATTGCAACTCTCTCCTTGGATGGTATTAACGTTACTTATACCAAAATGGGTCTATACGAATTTGGGTTCCAACAAGCATATGCCATTAGAGAAACATGTTACAGGCCTTAACATAATGGTGACTTTATGTTTATTTTTAACTGGCCAAACAATGTGAAGCCGGTCGTGATTAAACTCTTGGTCATTATTACCACAGTTTGAAGTTGGTTGTCGGCTGAACATCATTGAGGGGACCAACGATAATAATNTATGTATGTATGTATGTATATATATGTGTGTGTGTGTGTGTGTGTTAAAGTTTATAATATTAAGGATCCTTAGTATTTTTCCCATTCCTAGGCATGAACATTTAAAGTTGGGCATTTACCAAAGTCTTATTAATAATTGAAACTCTCTCCTTGGATGGTATTAACGTTACTTATACCAAAATGGGTCTATACGAATTTGGGTTCCAACAAGCATATGCCATTAGAGAAACATGTTACATGCCTTAACATAATGGTGACTTTATGTTTATTTTTAACTGGCCAAACAATGTGAAGCCGGTCGTGATTAAACTCTTGGTCATTATTACCACAGTTTGAAGTTGGTTGTCGGCTGAACATCATTGAGGGGACCAACGATAATAATCACCCTTGCAAGTTTGTGTAACCATAATGAAAATTAGTCACAATTTAACTGGACGAGAGACTAGCCTTGACCATTGTGTACATCGTGCCCTAACTGAGTTGTCCTCTCTCGCAATAACTTGGCATGAATTCCAAGGAGGATATGTCAGACCTGAATTGAAACCTCCGTCCAGTCAATTAATGCTAGTCTGTGAAGGGTTCCTCCCAAGGCATGTCATCTGGCCACCGTGTCCAAAGAAAAGCATGTCACATCCCATATATCACATGCTAGAGTACATGATTCTTAACAATCTCTATTACTCAGTTTTCAGGATGGTTCTCTATGTCATTGTTTCATTTCCTTTGACTTTATCCCTCTGCGAAACAACTCCAATGATACTTGTGAAAATCGACTTAGTGTGCATGTCGTGAATCGTGGAGTTGGGTTCATCATGTGCATAAGAAAAAGGATAGGTGAATTTCATATGAATGTTACCCTGAACTAGGTAGAATAACTCTATGTCATGTTATTCTGAGCTTTCTGCGATTTCGGTTTACGTGGTGTACACGCGACACTATATCCTCTTCTTTCTTTTTTCGACTTCCTCGGTCCTGCATTAGAGTTCTATAGTGATTGTTGAGTGTATTTTAAACATAGGTTTTGTCGACATCCCCGTGTGATTCCTTTATTTTTACTCCATCACCTTACACACTGTGATATTGCTTTGAGTCCCTACGAATTTCGTAGGAGTTCTAGTTTGTATCATTAACCCCACGGAGAATAGGAAAACTTAATGAAATTTTCAAAGGGTCTTGTATTTTTTGTTTAAATCTCCATTCCACTTCGATGATGGTTCTCACCCTAGCTTGGAATCCTTCTGCGACCTTGAGGATTTGATACCCTTCTATAAATTTGTTAACTATCTAGAAAGTCGTGGGTTTTCTCTTAGTCTGTATTTCAAAGTCTTATCTTGTGTGTCTGAATTTCCTTTCTATTTGGTAGAGGTCCTAACCTTAGCTTCATTCTTCTATTTCTTTGAAGATTCAATACCTTCCTGTAATTTCGATAGTTATCTGAACGGGTTGTGGGATTTTGTTAATCTATATTCCAAAGGTAAATTTGGATTCCTCCAGAAGTGATTGCATTCTATTCAGGAAGGGGTATTTCTCTTGTAATAGGGTGTTACGATTTTTCGTTCTTGTTGGATGTTTACAAATAATGATTTTTGTGGAAAGATACAGTTCTGTAATTCTTTCAAAATCCGATTCATTGGTTCATGATTCTCAGATATGTAATTTGGACCTAGAGATAGCTCAAGACATATCCAACCGACATTAATATTGTTGTTTTTGTTAAGGGATGAGATTCATTCTGGTTCGTAAGGACCCACCATAATAGTCATATGATGCCACTGTGTGTAAATAGTCTGGACTCGATTCAAGTAATTTATTATAAATGCTTGGTTAGTGTTTGTGTAGTTTGAAAGTTGGTTATTGCATTTCCCTTCATCATATATAGAATGTTGAAATTGCAACCAAAGAGTAATAGAATGTCTATTTTCATCATGCATATATTGTGAGAACGTTTTATCATTCAGATTGTTAAGTTCCTAAAGGGTTATTCTTGTTTATTTATTTTTTGAAGAGTTTGGTTAAGAATTTTCGGTTACCAATCTAATGATGGGACCCCTGTTGCTGCGAGGGTACCCATCAGGAAATATTTGGTCCACTCCTCCCCTTCGGGCATGTGGAAAATTTTCCTCATCAACACGAATGGAAGGAAAGGAATATGTCTCCCCAAATCACAAGCTAAGTAAAGTTCATATATTAGATCTGTAATATTTTCATTTTTGTAAAATCATTCTAGTAATTATTCGATATTCAAGATTTAACTTATGTTGAACTCTATCTTATCACTAATTATAAATTCTCGATTTCCTTGCAGGAATTTAAACATTCGTAGCCTCCGGATCTAGGACAATGCCTTGCACGAGAAAGGTATTCGGGTTCCAACTTCCAGCGTTAAGAAAATAACCCAAGGTTCTGTTGAAAATGATACAGTTCCACCCTAGAATACTATTATCATGGTAGTTTTATACCAGGCTCCTACCGACAGCTGGTTATTTGTATCTTCAATATTTAAAGAAAAAGGACAGAGGGGGAAACCCCATAATGAAGATGATTTCACGAAAGTGTTAAGTAGAGTTTGAAGACTCATTTAAGTATTAGATCGACTCTGTAATAGGTAGTATGTTTTATGTATTTAATTCATCGAACATTTTCTCCTGCATTAGTGTAATGAAAAAGGACTGTAACTTTTTGCTCCATTAATGTAGTCAGATATAATGGAAAGTCTCGAATTCTCAAGTTATGCAAGAGTCGATAAATAGCTTCCTATGTATTGGATATTTATGTAGCTCTGAAACTTTGTAAAGGCAACAACATGTATACATATATAATTTTCCATTCTGGTAATCACTCAAAAACATTGTTGGGTAGTTGTACAATTTAAATAGTCCTTGAGCGAATATCTATATATACATATATATATCTACAGATATGGTATAGTTTATACTTATCATGGGAATACTTATGTTCTTTGTAGATTTATTACAACCTATAAAAGTATACATAAATTTTCATGTAGGTCTGTACGTAATATTCTTCAAACTGTAGAAATCTATAATAAATCTTTAAGCATGTTCATACTTGAATCTACATTCATATTGCAGTTCAGAGAGTACGTCACTTGAATAAGAAAATTTCACATAATAACCAACAATTATCATACAAAGTAGCTCTCTTAACTTTACTTATTGAATAAATTCAACTRTAAAAGCTTATGCTACAATTCATTTCATTCTACCAACATAAGTAGAGGATTCTATCAACCATTAATCAAAAGAACATTTATCCATAATTAATTAAATGTATTCTACCAACCATTAATCAACAAATCATTCAACCAKGGAAGAGTAGATGAACATATATGAACAAAGTGTTGAAACAACAAACGAAACAACCAAGTTCCAYCCAACCATGGAACAAAAAATCCAATCTACTTTCTCCGTTCACCCCCTAGCCTGACCATGAATCTATGAAGACRAATTCTAGAACTCCCCCTTAGCTATAGTCTTCTTTCAGATCGAAAAATTCTCTTTGCCTCACACTCAGAAAGCAGTGTTCATAACAACAAGTGACATTATTTTCCCTGCATACTAGCCAATGTCTTGCCTCCTCCCATATGATATATATGAAAAAACATCTTGTGCGTAGGTCTTTTCCCCTTGGGAGTTTTCAGATCTTTACAAATCCCCGATTTTCAGGGGCTTCCAATGACTAGATTCCTGATTTTCCACTTGCAAAATTCAACCCTGAGGTAGTTCAATCCTGTTCCCCACTCATGGAGTCATGGTCAACTAATTTCAACTTGGCTATTCCATTTGTCCCTCAGTAATAAAAATACAAAATTATTTGTCTCTTACAAGTGTCTTAGTCAAAGAGATGGTTGAGCAAATCAAATGTTTGCCCAACAGTCACAATAATTAATTACAATTAAGCAAATTCTAAATTCAGAATCGCCATAAATGGCAATAATTTTCCAAATTCGAATTTGCCAAAACTAGAAATAAATTCCTAAGTGTATACATAATTTTAATAATAATTTATTTTTGTGGATATTACATCCTCTCCCCCTTCAGTACAACACTCTCCTCAGTGTTCGTTCCTTTCTTAGAACAGGGTTGAATAAGATTTATGGAAATCTTCCTCAAATTCCCAAGTGACCTCCTCAAGACTAAAGTGCTTCCATTTCACTTTTACATGGGCGACGACTCTGTTCCGTAGTACTATTTATATCCTGTCTAGAATGCGCAGAGGTTCCACTTGGAACTTGCCTTTTGGGTCCACCTGCGCCATGTTCCAATCGATCATGTGAGTAGGATCATGAAAATATTTTTTTAACAAAGAAACATGAAATACATTATGAATTTTCAGATTTGTGAGAAGTGTAAGATGATATTCCACAGGTCCAATTTGAGCTAAGATATCGAAAGGCCCACAAAACCTGGGCGCCAACTTGGAACAATTTCCTAGCTTTAATGAACTTCTTCTTGATCTGACTTTTAAATACACGTGGTCTCCAGCTTGAAATTCATGGTGTCTCATTTTCAGGTCCGTGTAACTTTTCTGTCTCTCTTGGGCCTCTTTTAAATTATGTTGTACTTTTCTTACCATATTCTCCATTTCCAGGATCATTTATGGTCCCACCATGAGTCTATCAACTAGGTTATCCTAGATAATCTGAGTTGTACGCTTTCTGTCGTACAATAATTCAAAAGGGCTCATCTTAGCCGATGTTTGGTAACCATTATTGTATGCAACTTCCACCAAGTGCAGGTAGTCTTCCCACTTACCTGGTTTTGTCCTTACGTTCATTCGTAGAATATATTCCACGATTTGATTCCTTCTTTTAGTCTTCCCATGCATTTGTGGATGGTAGCTTGTGCTGAAATTCAAGTTAGTATTCAACCTTGCAAACAATTATTTCCAAAAAGTAGATGTAAATTTTAGGTCTCTATCCGAAATCACCATTTTAGGAATACCATGTAGTCTAAAAATTTCCTTCATGAATATTTCAACAATTTTAATATCTTTATAAGTAGATTTTACAAGAATAAATTGTGCAGACTTGCTAAGATTTTCAATTACTACCATAATTGAATCATTCTTTTTTTTAGTTCTAGGCAAACCTATGATAAAATCCAGTGATATAGTCTCCCATTTCCATTCTAGTATAGGTAGAGGCTGAAACGGTCCAACTAGATGCTGGTGTTCAACCTTCACCTGTTGACAATCTTGGCACTTAGGCAAGTATTTTGTTGTCTCTCCTTTCATATTAGGCCAATAAAATAACTTCCTTAGTGTTGTTACCATTTTCTAGTATCTCAGATGAGCAAAATATGGTTTCTTATGTACTTCATCCAAAACTGTTAGCTTTAATTCAGCAGAATATGGTACGTATAACCTATTTTTGAATCTTAATAGACCATTTATGTCCAAACTCAGATATGTTATGTCTAAATTTTCTTCATTATTTTGTAAATTTGCCACTGTTTTAATGTATTTTTCATCATTATTACTTGCAACCTTTATCCTTTGCTCAATGTCTCTTTCTGTCCTACTAATGTTTATCTCAAACAACCCATGAATTATTCAACTTAAAGTATCTCCCACTTTGTTTTCCTTACCCTTGATGTGTCTTACCTCGAAATCGAATTCTCTCAAGAAGGCTAGCCATATTTCTTGCCTTACGTTAAGGTCTGGTTGACTAAACAAGAATTTCACACCGCTGTTATCAGTTAGCAACATAAATTTTATGCCCATTATATAGTGGTGCCACATTTTTAATGCATGGATGCCAACTTCTAACTCCAAGTCATGAGTGACGTAGTTTCGTTCGTGCTCTTTTAGTTTTCACGATTCGTAACAAAATACATGACCTTCTTGAGTTAGGACACCTCCCAAACCTTCTTTGCTCGCATCCATGTAGACTGTGAAGTCTTTATCCGGGTCTACTACTCTTAGAATTGGTGCGGTTGTTAACAGTTCTTTTAACTTATTAAAAATGTCCTGACATTTCCGTGACCAATTAAATTTGGTTCCCTTCTTCTGTAGGGATGTTATAGGGTATGCAATGTTAGAGAATCCCTCTATAAATCTGCGGTAGTACCCAGTGATTCCCATGAATGCCTGGATGTCTGTTACATCCTTAGGGATAGGCCATTCCATGATGGCTCTTATCTTCTCTGGGTCGACTGCAATACCTTATTCAGATATCACATGTCCTAGGTATTGTATTATCTTTTGATGAAAATCACATTTAGAGTACAATTTTTGTTTTCTTACAGTTTTCAATACTATCCTTAGATGTTCTTTGTGTTCTTCTTATGTTTTCAAATACACTAGGATATTGTCAATAAATACCAAAACAGACTTATGCAAGTACTGACTAAAAATGTTATTCATTAAACACATAAAATTTGTTGGTGTGTTAGTGAGACCAAATGGTATGACAACGAATTCATAATGTCCATATCYCATCCTGAACATTGTCTTACTTATGTCTTCATCSTTTATTCTAACTTTGGGATAACCAGATCTTAAATCCAACTTACAAAAAAACATTGCCCCTCCCACTTGATCAAAGAGATCATTGATTCTAGGTAGGGGGTATTTGTTCTTAACAGACATTTTGTTTAACTGTCTGTAATCAATGCATAGTCTTAAAATTCTGCCTTTATTTTTAACAAAAAACATTGGTGCTCCCCATGGTGAGACACTTGGTCTGATATATTCTTGGTCCAACAGTTCCTGTAGTTGAATATTTAATTTTGTTAATTCGGGTAAACCCATTATGTAGGGTGCCTTAGATATAGGGGTTGAACTAGGCAACAGATCGATAGAGAAGTCTATCTCTCTTCTTGGGGGTAGTTCAGGGATTTAGTCATAAAAAAATCTCTAAAATCATGTAAGACGACGAAATCTTCTAGGATAGGTTAATTTTCTTTTTCCAACAGATTTATCACTTGGATAGCATAAATATGACGACCCTTACTCATGCACTTCTTAAATTGCATTGCTTAAAACTGCATGAATGAGACTAGTTTTCGTATGTCTTGTACTATCCTAACAGTGTTGTTTTCATTCTTGTAAGTGAGTGATTTTTCATAGCAATTAAAAATTGCTTTGTTCCTTTCTAACCAGTCCATTCCAATAATTATATATTAAGACCCTAACGGTAGAATATTCATATTTATTTTGGTGTTCTGACCATCTAAACTTAACTCACAATCATAAATGAAATCGGTTACCTTTCTTTTTGTTTTGGTTGCTAGTTGTACTAGCCAAGACTTTGTATGTCTTACTTTCTTAAGTTTATTTGAATCCACTACACCAGGAGAAACATAACTCAAGGTAGCTCCCTGTATCAATTAAAACAAAAACATGATTATTGTTAACTTTACCTTCAACTTCCACTATAGTGGACTCGTGGTCATCTTTTCGGCCATCCAAGGGTGCATTGATCTTGTGTATGCTTATGCCCACATCTCCCACTGTAGAGGCCTATTGTAGGTTGTGAACCATGGTCCTTGCTGCAGAAGTTAGATGTGGACAGTTCCTCCTTAAATCAGGTTCTCCACATTCCCAACATTTTAACGGCTCTCTCGAGCTATCCCCAAACTTCTCAGTTCCCAGATTAACTGGTTTACCTCATCCTTAAGTGTTCTGGTTATTGGAGTGAAAATATTTCCTTGGAAATCTCTTTGCTTCATTCTACAAAGGGGTTGGTTGATATCCATTCTTCCTCTGGTTCATTATGTCTTATTTCTTATCTTTCACGGCCTTGGGAAGCTCAGACCGATATTTCTATTGATCGTAATGAATTCGAGCCTTTCTGAAAACTTCGCTTAAGGTCTTGGGGTTGTTGAACTTGATTATTTCCTTATAGGACTGTGGTAAGCAGTTTAGGAACCACTGGTTTTTTACTTTCTCCTCCCAGATATAAGGCACAAAACTTAATAATTCCAGGAATTCATTTATCAGGTCATCCATAGTCATTTGATGAAGTCGTAGCTCATAAATATCTTTGGTCTTTCTTGCATAGTAAATTTCTGATAAATATTGTTTCTTAAAGTATTTCTTGAATTCCAACCATTCCATCTATTTTTCTTTTAATCTCTTGGCCAACTTCAGGTCTTGCCACCATATGCTTTCTTTTCCTTTCAAGTTATAGATGGCCATTCTGACGTTCATGTTGTTGGAATAATTGTAGATCTGGAAAAACTTGTTTATGTCTAGTAACCATGCTTCAACATCCTCCCCTATTTTGGATTCCCTGTCAAAGGTGGATGGTTTGATTTTCTTAAAATCTCCCTCTAGGTGGTCCACCAATTTCCTCTTTCTTCATGTCATTGTTTTATCTTCTGTTGTTGGTGTGCCTTCGGAAGAGTTGTCCCCTTTTTATTCTTTAGGGCCATAATTTTTGGAGTCTCTTTTGTTTACCTTTTCTTCCTCGTTGTTGTCTTTTGGGATCTTATTTGTTACTATGTTGCACAACAATACTTCATTTATTTCCTTCTATTCCTATTGTGCTTTTTTCAGTTTCTCATTGTCTGCTTTGAAAACCTCCAGTTCCACAATAAGGTTTCTCATAGTTTCTAGAACCTGGGTGACAGAACTTCCTTCATTGTTCTGTCCATGATCTCTAGTAGGTCCTTGCTCAGGATTCTCCTCAACTATGATCTCTTCTTCATTTTGTGCTGCCATTATCACAACAGAAATAATTTTTTTCTATTTGTAACAGTAAATGTTTTGTTAATTTTTCATTAAACAAAAAGCATGTTATAAGAAAACATTTTTGGCCMTGTTTAAGGTCCAAGTGTTGTGACCATTTCTCTGACACCATATGTAATGTTCCCCAAATTTACGAAATAAAAAAAAAATCATCAGGGACATTAATTCTCTTCCCTTTCAAACAACTTGTTCAAAAGACATAAAGGTATTGTAATTGGGTGGTTGTAGTCATTATTTAACTTTTGCAGGGTTTATGTTTTCCATTTAGTGATACAACTTGCAGTCGTTATAAGGGATTTTATTTCGTATTTATTACGTACTGTACAATAGTCATATATCTAAGGTCATTTTTCTATATGCTAGTCTTTCACATTTCTTAACATTTCTAACATAAGTATGAAGGGTTAATAGTACCCCACAAATTTTATAACATCTACATATATACACATTCACATTTGTATATATGTAAGCCCCACTAATAATATAATCCTTTCCAAATATATATATATATATATATATGTTAAATTTTATAATATTAAGGATCCTTAGTATTTTTCCCATTCCTATGCATGAGCATTTGAAGCTGGGAATTTACCAAAGTCTTAATAATAATTTCAACCCTCTCCTTGGATGGTATTAACGTTACTTATACCAAAATGGGTCTATACGAATTTGGGTTCCAACAAGCATATGCCTTTAGAAAAACATGTTACAGGCTTAACATAATGGTGACTTTACGTTTATTTTTAATTGGCCAAACAATGTGAATCCGATCGTGATTAAATTCCTAGACATTATTAGCACAGTTTGAATTTGTTGTTGGTTGAACATCATTGAGGGGTCCAACGATAATATTCACCCTTCCAAGTTTGTGTAATGATAATGAATAGTTAGTCACACTTTAACTGAACGAGAGACTAGGCTCGACCATCGTGTGCGTCATGCCCTAACTAAGTTTTCCTCCCTCGCAATAACTTGGCATGAATTCGAAAGAGGATATGTCAGACCTGAATTGAAACCTCCATCCAGTCAATTAATGGTGGTTTGCAAAGTGTTTCTCTCGAGGCCTGTCATATGGCCACCGTGTCCAAAGAAAGGCATGCCACCTCCCATATATCACATGGTAGAGTACAGGATTCATAACCATCACTATTACTCAGTTTTTCAGGATGGTTCTCTAGGTCATTGTTTCATTTCCTTCGGCTCTATCCCTCTGTGAAACCGCTCCAGTGCTACTCATGAAAATTGACTTGGTGTGCATGTCCTGAATCGTGGAGTTGGGTTCGTCATGTGCTGGTGATTTATGCGATTTTGGTTTATGTGGTGTACACTAGACACTATATCTTCTTCCTTTTTCCGACTTCCTCTATCCCGCATTAGAGTTCTGTAAGGATTTTTGAGTGTATTTTAAAACTAGTTTTTGTCATCATCCACATGTGATTCGTTTATTTGTCCTCCATTATCTTACACACTATGATACGAATTTGAGTCCCTACGAACTTTGTAGGAGTTCTGGTCTGTATCATTAACCCCATGGAGAATAGGAAAACTTACCGAAATTTTCAAAGGGTCTTCTATTGTGTGTTAAAATATCCATTCCACTTCAATGACGGTTCTCAACCTAGCTTGGAACCCTTCCGCGACCTTGAGTATTTGATACCCTCTTGTAAATTCGTTAACTGTCTGGAAAGTCATGGTTTTTCACTTAGTCTATATTTCAAAGTCTCATATTGTGTGTTTGAATTTCTGTTATGTTCGGTAGAGGTCCTTACCCAATACCTTCATGTAATCTCGATAGCTATCTGAAAGGGTCATGGGATTCTGTTAATCTTTATTCCAAAGGTAAATTCGGATTCCTCAAGAAGTGATTGCATTCTATTTGGGAAGGGGTATTTCTATTGCAATAAGGTGTTGCAATTTTTCGTTCTTGTTGGATGTTTACAAATAATTATTTCCGTGGAAAGTTGCAGTTCTGTAATTCTTTCAAAATCCAATTCATTGGTTCCTGATTCTAGGATATGTAATTCAGACCTAGTGATAGATCAATTCATATCCAGCCGACATTAATATTTTTGTTTTTGTTAAGGGGCTAGATTCATTCTGGTTCATAAGGACCCACCCTAATAGTCATATGANCTATTGCAATAAGGTGTTGCAATTTTTCGTTCTTGTTGGATGTTTACAAATAATTATTTCCGTGGAAAGTTGCAGTTCTGTAATTCTTTCAAAATCTAATTCATTGGTTCCTGATTCTAGGATATGTAATTCAGACCTAGTGATAGATCAATTCATATCCAGCCGACATTAATATTTTTGTTTTTGTTAAGGGGCTAGATTCATTCTGGTTCATAAGGACCCACCCTAATAGTCATATGATGCCACAGTCTGTAAATAGTCTCGACTCGATTCAAGTAATTTATTATAAATGCTCGGTTATTGTTTTTGTAGTTTGAAACTTGGTTATTGTGTTTCCCTTCAACATATATAGAATGTTGAAATCGCAATGAGAGAGTAATAGAATGTCTTTGTTTGTTATGCATATATTGTGCGAAATTTTTAACATTTGGATTGTTAAGTTCTTAAAGCGTTATTCTTGTTTATTTATTTTATGAAGAGTTTGGTTAATAATTTTTGGTTACCAATCTAATGATGAGACCCTTGTTGCTGCGAGGGTACCCATCAGGCACTATTTCTTCCACTCCTCCCCTTCGGGCCTATGGATGATTTTCCTCATCGATGTGAATGGAAGGAAAGGCATATGTTTCTTCAAATCGCAAGATAAGTAAAGTTCATATATTAGATCTACAATATTTTCATTTTTGTAAAATCATTCTGGTAATTGTTCGATATTCAAGATTTAAATTCTGTTGAACTCTATCTTATCATTAATTATAAATTCTCAATTTCCTTGTAGGACTTTAAACATTCGTAGCCTCCGAATCCAGGACAATGACTTGTGCGAAAAAGGTATTCGAGTTCCAACTTGCAGCATTAAGAAAATAACCCCAGGTTCTATTGAAAATGATACATTTCCACCCTAGAATACTTTTATTGTGGTAGTTTAATACCAAGATCCTATAGAAAACTAGTTATTTGTGTCTTCAATCCTTAAAGAAAAAGGATAGAGGGGGAAACCCCATAATGAATATGATTTCACACAAGTGTTAAGTAGAGCTTGAGGACTCAATTAAGTATTGGAATGACTCTGTAATAGGTAGTATGTTTTATGTATTTACGTCACTGAACCATGTCTCCTGCATTGCTGTAATAAAAAAGGACTGTAACTTTCTGCTCCATTAATGTACTCAGATTTAATGGAAAGGCTCGAATTCTCAAGTTATGCAATAGTCAATAAATAGCTTCCTGTTTATTGGATATTTATGTAGCTCTAAAACTCTGTAAAGTCAATATATATATATATATATGTATGTATGTATGTATGTATGTATGTATATATATATACAAGTATGGTATACATTATACTTATCATGGTAATACTTATGTTCTGTGTAGATTTATTACAACCTATAAAAGTATACATATATTTTCTTGTAGGTATGTACTTAATATTCTTCAAAATGTAGCAATCTGTAATAAATCTTTAAGCATAGTCGTACTTGAATCTACATTCATATTGTGGTTTAGAGAGTACCTCCCTTGAATAATAAAATTTCACATAATCACCAACAACTATCATACACAATATCTCTCTTAACTCTACTTATTGAATAAATTCAACTATAAAATCTTATGCTACAATTCATTTCATTCTACCAACATAAGTAAAGGATTCTATCAGCCATTAATCAAAAGAACATTTATCCAGAATTAAGTAAATGTATTCTACCATCTATTAATCAACAGATCATTCAACCAGGGAAGAGTAGATGAACATATCTAAACAAAGTGCTGAAACAAAAAATGGAACAACCAAGTTCCACCCAACCATAGAAAATAACAGCCAGTCTACTTGCTTCGTTCACCCACTGGCCTACCATGAATCCATGAGAACGAACTCCATAACTCCTCCTTAGATATAGTCTTCTTTCAGATCAAAAAATTTTCTTTGCCTCACACTCAGAAAGAAGTCCTCATAACAACAAGTGATATTCTTTTCCCCGCATACTAGGTAGCGTCCTGCCTCCTCCCATATGCTATATATGCAAAAGCATATTGTGCCTAGGTCTTTTACCCTTGGGAATTTTTGCATATTTACAAATCCGTGATCTTCAGGGGCTACCAATGGCCAAATTCCTGATTTTCCACTTGTAAAATTTAGCCCTAAGGTAGCTCAAGCTTGTTCCCCACTCATGGAGTCATGGTTAGCTGATTTCAACCTAGTTGTTCCATTTGTCCCTCAGAAATATATATAATTTTTTTTTTGTTTCTTACAAGTGTCATAGTCAAAGAGTTGGTTGAGAAAATCAAATATTTGCCCAACAGTCACAATAATTAATTACAATTAACAAAATTCTAAATTTGGAATTTCCATAAATGGTAATAATTTTCCAAATTCAAATTTACCAAAAACGGAAATAAATTCCTAAGTGTATACAGAATTTTAATAATAATTTATTTTCAGGGATATTACAAGAAGGGACGTTCAGTGTCGAAGCACCCAACGTCGAACTTCCCTCTAGTCCTTGTGTTAAATGAAGACCATATTCTGTCATTGGATTGGATGGTGGATGGACCTCCCCAGTGGATGTAGGATCTTGGGGGATGGTAAGAGTGAGGTGGAGCCATGTGGGTTCCACATGGCCCATGTGTGATAATGCCCGAAGAACTTCGGGAGGCCATAAATTGTAATCCAGAGCTTGGTTTTGAGTCTGGTAATAGTCTTTGGAGAGCTACGGTTGAGTAGAAGAGGATGGGCACCTTAGATAAATGATTTAAGACAATTAAAGTTAATGAAATTTTAATGCCCCATCCCTAGAAAGGGTACTTAGGGGTCGAATGTGTTACAAATTGGTATCAGAGAATGGTTACAACACTTGACCTTCTTGGTCTCAGGAACAAGTCACTTAAAATATTATTAGCGAACTTTTAGGGGTGACACCCTATCTTACCCAATCCCTAAGAGGCTTAGTTAAGACTCTACTAAAGAAAGGAACAAAACCTTCTGCTATTGTATATGTTTTTAAAAAAATGAATTGTGTGTTGTTCATAAACTAGTAGATCATTAACTAACAAAAAATGTTTTTTCGGCACTCAAGCAGTCAATGGACCATAGGAAAACTACAACATAAAGGATGGTGATACAACATGAATTGGGGGAAATCTCCCACAATAGAGAGGAATAATTTGATGAAAGGAGGGAAATGGAAACCCCTCCATATTTGGCTAAAAATGTAAGAAGTCTCATGGAAGAATTACAGAGCTGTAAGGCTGACAATGAAAGGTTGATAAAAGAGCAGGAAAAGAAAACTAAAATTATTTTTTTTCTACTATAGAGCTTATCATATATACAAAGGCAGCTGCAACATGGACGAAAAACAAGTCATGTGGACAAACATCATATGAAGAAAACCCAAAGTCCACATGAGATATGAAAGCATTTCCCTAAAAGTGGCCACACTAGGAGAAACACCTCAAAGAAGGACCAAAATGGAGCCGAGATACACTCATCGGAAGAATCCTCTAGTGAGGAAACTGACAACTCTAAAGAATCTTGTAATAGAAAAACTGGTTCACATTCCTAGAGGAAGATAAAGAAGAGGAAACATTACGATATCCATGACCCTAAAGAGTTCAAGAAGGCCAAACCACCCACTTTCGATGGAGAAATTAATAAGGAGAAAGAAGAAGAAGTTTGGCTTTTTGGCTTGAAGAAGTACTTTAGAGTCCATGACTACTCTAAAAATTTACAGGTTTGAATAACCATTTTTAACCTGAATGGAAAGGCCTCCGTTTGGTGGGAGGACCTTAGGAATGTGAAAGGAATCCATGAGAAGGACTTTTCATAGATACAATTTGAGAAATACTTCAAGAAGAAGTATCTGTTAGAGAAATACTTTGATGGGAAGAAAATTTGCTGAGAGACCGACCATATAGACAACAAACAAATATGAGTATCTACAACATCCAAGAGAATACCCCACTCAATGATGTGGCTAAGAGCATTCCCAAAATTTATGTAGCCTTGGATAATAGACAATCCAACCACCAAACTTCATTGGTGTAGATGGAAGGTATGATTGCCAACCATCTAGTTTCTATTTTAATTGACCCTAGTTCTAATTTGAGTTATGTTTTCCCTCAAACTGTTGAGAAATGTAAATTGCAACAAGTTAAGCATGTTAAATCATGGTTGGTACAACTATCCACTCGAACTAAAACAAAAGTAACATAGGTCATACCAGCATGCAAATTCATTATGAGTGGATTACCCACCCATGTAACCCTAAACATGCTCCCTTTAGGATCTTATGACCTGTTGATTCACATGGATTCATTGGATGCCCATAAAACAAAGCTAGACTATTACAATAAAAATTTGGAGTGCGAAKATTAAGAAGGGTGGAAGATAACCCTGCAACGGATTCAAAAGCATGTTTTAGTGAGACACATATCATCCCTTCAARTGAAGAAGTGTTGCAAAAAAAGATTTCCTTTGTATGGAATACAAGTGTTGGACTATGTTGAGAACAACAAGGGAAGCCTAGAGGACCATCCCATATTAAGAGAGTATAAATATGTGTTCTCGGAAGAGGTACCAGGTCTACCTCCAAGAAGAGATATTGAATTTTCAATAGAACTTGCACTAGTAGTGGTGCTAGTGTCTAGAACACCCTATAGAATGAGTACACTAGATCTAGTTGAGCTCAAACTACAACTAAATGAAATGATGGAAAAATTCTACATTCTAACTAGTGTGTCTCCATGTGGAGCACCAACCATTTTTTTGAAAAAGAAGGATGGGACACTTAGGTTGTGCATAGACTATAGGCAACTCAATAAGATGACCATTAAGAATATGTATCGCTTTCCAAGTATCAATGACTTGTTTGACCAATTTAGGGGTGCTAAAATTTTATCCAAGATTGACTTGAGGTCTGGATACCATCAGGTCCTAATTAAGGATGAATACATCCAAAAAACAACCTTTAAAACAAGATATTGTCACTATAAATTTGTGGTGGTGTCATTTGGTCTAACCAATGCACCAACAACTTTTATGTTCTTAATGAATAATGTACTTAGTAAATTCTTAGACAACTTTGTATTGGTTTTCAGTCATGATATCCTAATCTATTCTAAGAATATGAAAGAGAATGAAGAGAATCTCAAGCAAGTTCTTCAAGTACTAAGGGAACATCAACTCTATGCTAATTTTAGTAAGTGTGATTTTTTCCAAAAACGAGTCCATTACTTAGGACATGTTATTTCTGAAGAAGTAGTGGCAGTTGATCCTGAAAAGATCAAATCCATCATGGATTGGCCTACCCCAAAGGACGTTTATGGTATCAGATCATTTATGGCCTTAGCAGGATACTATAGGAGGTTCATAAATGGATTGTCGAAGATTGTTTTCCCAATCACCTCCCTTAAGAAAAAGAGAGTTAAATTCATTTGGACATAAAAATGTGAAAAGAGATTCGAAGATCTCAAATACCTTCTAACCAATGTAGATTTGTTGAATATTGCATACCCAAACAAGGACTTCCTTGTGTGTATAAATTCCTACAAGGAAGGAATCAGAGGAGTCCTTATGCAAGAAGGACATGTAATCTGCCATGAATCTAGAAAATTTAATGAGCATGAAATCGATTATGTGACCAATGATCTAGAATTGGCTGCGATAGTACATTCTTTAAAAATATGGAGGCATTACCCCCTTGGTAAGATATTTGTGCTTATGACAAACCATAGTGGGTTGAGGTACCTGTTTGATCAACCAAAACTTAATGCTAGATAAGGTAGATGGAATTCTCTCCTTAGTGAGTTTGATTTCGAAATCAAACATATCAAACGAAAAATAAAATAGGGTGGTTGATTCCCTTAGAAAAAGTATGAAAGTGATTCACTTGGAAACTGTAAACACCTGTGAAATGAATGTCAAGGAGAGAGTCAAAAGTGCACAACAAGTAGATGAATATTTCAAGAATGTAAAAGCATACTTAGAACAAGATCCATATGGGATGATGTATGACGGTGATAAATTGTTGAATGATGTCTTGCTAACTTACAAAATTAGGTTGTATATTCCAAATTGTGACGACTTGAAGAGGTTCATGATGGATGAACTACAGAGAAGACCACATACCGGTCATCCTGGTTATTAGAATATGATTACAGCCACTAGGAAACTATTTTATTGGCTCGGATTGAAAAAGGACATAGCTGATTACTTGGCTAAATGTCTAGAATGTCAGTAGGTTAAGGCATAGCACTAACATCTCGCATGGTTTTTGCATCCCCTACCAATCCTATAATGGAAATGGGAAACCATATCCATGGATTTCATCACAAGATTACCAAAATCAGCCAAACAAAATAATCCATCATGCTAGTTGTGGACAAATTGAGCAAGGATGCTAACTTTATTCCCGTCAAGTCAACTTCAAAGGAAATAGATATTTCCAGTATTTTCATGAAAGAAATATTTAGCCTACAGTGCATGCCTAAGGAGATCATATCGAACAGACATAGGAAATTTACTTCAAGCTTTTGGAAATCTTTGTTTGTTGGATTTGAAACTAAATTTTTATTTAGTACAACTTATTGCACTCAAATTGATGGATAGGCAGAGAGGGTAAACCAAGGTTTAGAGGAAATGTTAAGGATGCCTGTAATGCATCATCCTGAGAAGTGGGAAGACTACCTACCACTGGTATATTTTACCTACAACAATGACTATCAAGAGTCATTGAAGATGAGACCTTTTGAGGACCTCTATGCTAGACAAAGCAAGATTCCAACCAAATGGGATAATCTAGTAGACATAACTACAATTGGAGGGGCTTGCATATGGTACTTTTCCAAAGTCCTTCTTTGGGAGAGCGTAGTGAATATCATGCCAAAAACCTCAAAGTACAGAGTTACGAAGTGACAAGGACCATAGATCTAGGGACCGTTCAGGATCTCCCCTGACCATTAGATCTAGATAATGGTCATCCTAACGCTAATCACTCTGGGAGAAAGGAGAAAATCACACCATGAATTCGCAAAACATCGGAGTTACGAAGTAATGAAGGTCGTAGATCTAGTGGTTTACGTGGACACACCTTGATCGGGAAATTGAAATGCTTGGAAGATTTTCAGTCCAAGTGACGTGGCACATTGACGTCACCCAAGGTGACGTGGACCCCTACTTGTCATCCCATGTGTCACATGGATTCAGACATTTTGCAGACCCTATGAGACATTAAAATGTGACACATGTAGCATATAGTAGGGGCCACATGTAATCTCTACCTTTCCGCATTCCATCCCTGGCCCTTTCTTACTTAGTCCATTTGCTGAGTAGAGTACTCGGGACCCACCCATCCTTGCCTCCATGTCTAGTACATCACCATGTGAAAGGGGGGACCCTTCGGGATTCTAAAGGTTTAGGATGCAATGTTGTGGGTACGTTGAAAGGCCTAAAGGCCAGAACTAGGTAGAGATATTTCAGGTTCCTTCGGGAGTTCGAGAATTTGGGACTCCAGAGGACAGGCGTGCGAAAAGGAGAAGGGAAATTCAACATCGAAGTGCCAAATGTAGAACTTCCCTCTAGTCCTTGTGTTAAATGAATACCATGTTCCACCATTGGATTCGACGGTGGATGAACCTCCCCCGTGGATGTAGGAAGTTGGGGATGGTAAGAGTAATTTGGAGCCTGTTGATGGGCGTATGTCACACACCATCAACTGGAAGGCCAAATATGGATCGGGGTTGTCTAAATAACCGAAGCTATTTGGAATGAAATGACCTGATGGGTTTAATGGATCTATTGGCCAACTAAATTCCAAAAAATAGTAAAAGAAATAAACTAATCTAAAACTGTGATTCTAACAAACGATATATTACTTACTAATGTTTATTAAAAATAAACGTGATATACAAATGATTATAAACAATCTATATACAGTTTACAAGGTTTACTTGAAATCTTGCGAAAATGAATGTTCATAATAATGTTTCAAAATAAGATAAAGTAAGAACATAAATCTTTTTTTTTTTTTTT
>SNQJ01S0123187.1:6982-26797 GCA_010110895.2 Picea sitchensis | reverse complement strand
TACAGCCACATATACTTTTCATATTCAGCTCATTAGTGCCCACATGTCTTGGGTTTGAGTACCTATGTTTCTACAGGGAGGAGAGTTGAAGAAGATATGCACATGCATTTGGTTTTTGGAGTGCATAATCAATGAACTTGATGTTAGTTCATCATGGATGAGTCATGATGGTAGCATGATTGTTTATCATGTATTTAGGCTTGTCATTTTGGAAGCTTGATACATTTCCCATGAGTTTCGACTTGTGTCGATATTGCTTGACGTCTATGTTATGTCGTTCATGGTTTCGACTTGTGTTTAGTCGATTGTGTTGAATGACTTGTAAGTCAAGTTTGAGTACATTGTGATGGAGGAAAACACTATGTGTTTTGATGAAGCACAAGAAGCGACAGTTGCTTGAAGAGAAAAAAGACTTTGCTGTCCTTATTTTCAGTCTTGTATCAATTTATTTTCAAGATTGATGTTTTTCTTGGCTTGTGACAAGATGTCGCAGGAAAATTTTGCAGCCATTGGAGAGCGGATTGTTGACGCCAAAGAAGTTCACATGAGGGACTTGATTCTCAGTGGGAAGGCTGACAGTCTTCCAAGCACAGCGAGAGCAGTGGGTCAACAGCTAGAGAGCAGTGGTTGAGGGACATATCCAGTTGCAGTGCAAGGCATGTCAAGGTACCCAGGTGATTGTCGAAAAGTCTTTTCAAGTAGAATCAGTTGATATAACTTGAAAGAAGAAGAGTATGAAAGCTCAGATCAATGATTATAAGCTTTTGTGGGTCCAAAAGCCTTTCAGTGGGAAGGCGTGATCAGAATCTGGACCAGGGGTCTAAAATTTGCTCAATTTTCAAAGTGCTTGGAATGCAACGGAAATGGTTCCATTGCATCCATCTCGTTCTCTTGATTCCGGCGGTATATTTATTTTCGCAAACGGAGTCCGTATAGAGAAGTTATCGAGGTCTGTTCGCCGAGCCAAATAGGTAAAAATTTTGATGCTGACTGGGCAGGCCGTACAGCTGACGTGGCAGGCCGTACAGCTGACGTGTGTTGACCGTACAGTGCTGACATGGCACACATGGTAGGTGAATTGGCAGTTTGATGATGTGGCGGTTTATGATTAGTGGCAGCTGAACGAGTTACATGTCGACACGTGGCTTTTAACTGGGCGAATAATAGGGCGCCACGTGGCCCAATGAAGGGATGCCACGTGGCACCCGCTGACTGGCTATGGGTTGATTATTTGGTTTGTCAAAATTTAATGGAGGCCGAGGGGTTCGACCCCCGGACCTCCCGTCTATGCAACGACTTCACATACTCCCGCTAGCCATTAGTCCGCTCGTTGATTCTTAACACATATACGGGCTTATATTTATTTAAAGTTGCAATTGAAACGTGTGGCGGGGGGTCGGGCCAGGGCTTAGCCCCGGCCCGAGGTTCTATTGCCAACACATGTGACTACAACGGATGAAATGGCATGCGCGGGGGTAATTGGAATGTGGCCCGCGGTTTCATTGTATGCTACATATGACCGCTTTACTTTTGTTTTGGCGCGCGGGTGTATTTGTTAATGGCCCGTGGTTCCATTTGCTACCATACAACCCTTGCAATGGAGCCGAGTGTGCGTGCGGGGTAATGTATTTCAAAATATGAAACGGGTATTGTGTTTTGAAACGACCCGCGGTCACATTGCTATACATCATATGACCCTGCTTTCCATTGGAATGGGCGCGCGGTTTGGATTTACAATTGTTAACCCACGGTTGTATTAACCGTAGCATATGACCATTAGCTGGTGTTTAAAACACGCGGGGGGTGTTTTAAAATGGCACACGGTTGTATTAATCTATCACATAACCGGGTGTGTTATAAAATGCGCGGAAGTTGTGTTATATGTGGCGCGTTTATTTTAAACCATAAGTTTTGTATAACCACATATCGTTTGGATTGCGCGCGCGGGGTATTAAAATTATATGCCCCGGTATTATATCGCGTGGTTGTAATATATGTGTCCACCGTTCAATGGATTGGGCGCGGGATTTGAAACCGCGACTTGTGGTTTACATTTGTAATCTGTGGGGTGTGTTTTTATGCGCGTGTTTTGGGATTCAAACGGTTGATTCACACACCCGACATGTGGCGAGCCCACATTCAACCTAGCAACAGTTAGCCTATTTTATGCGTGGGACGTGGCCACATGGCCCCCATGCGCCCAACACCTCCGTTTCGGGGGGCTTTATTCCGGGTAACTGTTTGACAATTTGACGCATTTTGCAGGATGCGCGTGTGCGGGGTTTATGCACACGAAAACGCCTGGAGCTAGGTTCAGACTTCACACAAGTGCAGAATGGCGAACAGGTTGCAGAGCTTGAAGGGGAAAAATGGCAGAGGCCATAACTTTTTGAGTTTTTGACCAAATCAGGTGCCGAAAAAGCCCAGCTAGGGGTTTTTGGATGTTCTGAGTCCATTGGTGAGGTTTTCACAGGCATTTGGAGACTTCTAATGCAGGTTTTTAACCATTTAAGTTTGAGGAAGTTCCAGGAAGCTTGAAGCCCTCATTGTTTGAGGCATTGCTCAGATGAGCACATGTCCATTTGCTGAGACTGAATAGTCATTTCTGACTGATTATTATGCTCTGAACATTTTGGGATAGGTTTCAGATCCATTGGAGGAATTCTACAGGTATTTTGCCTCATTCAAGTTCAGGGAAGCTTGGAGGTCACATGTAGAAGAGGTCATTGTTGGATGAGCCATTGTCCATTTTCAGAGTTTTTACAGTCATTTTTGGGGTTTTTATGTATTATGAATCCAATGGTACAATCTGTAAATCCATTGGAGTTGATCAGCAGCTTGTAATGAGCATTTGAAAAACTAATCCCAAAGAGCCAAGTCCATTGAAGGAGGCTCAAGGAGACGTAGCCTAGAGAGGGGTGAACTCCTTTATCATCTTGGTATTGCTGTGATTTTGATGTGTTATTTGCTGCATTTTATATTGCTGTACATTGATTTATAACACATGTTTAACCTTTTAAAAGATCATTCATCACACATGTACATTGCAAACAAGAACCAAGAACTTAACACATAAACCAACTTGCATAATTTAACACATGAAGCAAGGTCCTGTTAAGGTTTATTTTTATGAGGTAGAGGGTGCTTGCATAGCATAAAAAGTCAGCCTTCTATTTTCAGATCAAGTATGGTATTGGTTCGATGGAAGTTAACGCAACCATTCCAGGTCCCTTCCACCACCTCTCATTATCCATCATGGTCTCTTTTAGCACATCCCACTCCCAGCAGTCATGCAAAAAATATTCATAACATAATTTACATTCATCGACCTTTTATACAAAGGTCCGTCAAATCAAACATTCACATATTTGAGTTTGCCATAGTTCTTGGCCAATATAGTTATTTTTTCATATTGGGGGAAATAGGGTGTTACAATTCCCTCCCCCTTAAAGGAACATCATCCTCAATGTTCTATCTATCAATATGACGTGTATGTATAGAAGTAAACAAAATCGAATATGCTTGTTTCATGGCATCTTCCATTTCCCACGTAGCCTCATCTGGGCCAAAATGTTTCCACTGCACCTTGACTTGTGCAATGGTTCGGTTCCTGAGTGGGGTTTCCTTTCTGTCTAGTATGCATTGAGGTTCTGGCAGGTATTCTCCCTCCAATTCCACCTGGATAAAAAACCAGTTAATTATATGATTAGAATCATGTACATATTTCTTCAATAATGAAACATTGAAAACATTATGTGCTTTTACTGTGGGAGGAAGTGCTAGCCTATAGGCTACAGGTCCCACTCTATATATAACTTCAAAGGGTCCACAATACCGAGGTGCCAACTTGGCACAAGCTCCCATCCTCAAGGAACTCTTCCCGGGCCTAACTCTGAGATATACGTGGTCTCTCGTCTTGAATTCTCTTGGAGTTCTCTTTCGATTGGTGTAACTTTTTTGTCTGTTCTAAGAAACCTTTAGATTTTGTTTTATCTGAATCACTTGTTGTTCCATTTCTTTCAACATGTCGAGTCCAATAGTAATTCTATTTATGAGATTAATCCAACTAACTGGAGTGTTGCATGGCCTACCATATAGGACTTCGAAAGGACTCATCTTCAGGGATTCTTGGTAGCTGTTGTTGTAGGCAAATTCCACCAGTGGCAGGTAATCTTCCCACTTTTGGGGTTGATGCATTACATGCATCCTTAGCATGTCTTCTAATATTTGGTTCACTCTTTCTGTCTACCCATCGGTTTGAGGATGATAGGCTATGCTAAACAGTAATTTGGTCTCCAGACCAATCATCAAGGATTTCCAAAAGTTGGAAGTAAATTTCGTGTCTTTGTTAGACATGATCTCTTTAGGCATACCATGTAGTCTGAATATCTCCTTCATGAATATGTTGGCGATGTCTATTGCCTTGAAAGTTGACTTGATGAGGATAAAATGAGCGGACTTGCTCAGTTTATCCACCACTACCATGATGGCGTCATTCTGTTTGGTTGATGTTGGTAATCTGGTGATGAAATCCATGGAGATGGTTTCCCATTTCCATTCCAGGATTGGTAGAGGTTGTAATAATCCTGCTGGGTGTCTTTGTTCTACTTTAACCTATTGGCATTCTATGAATTTGAATAAGTACTCAACTATGTCTTTCTTCAATGCAGGCCAATAGAATTGTTTCCTGGTGGCCGTGATCATCTTCTGGTATCCTGGATGACCAGTATATGGTCTTTTATGTAGTTCATCCATTATGAACCTCTTCAAGTCATCACAATATGGAATATACAATCTGTTTCTGTAAGTTAGTAGACCTCCATCTATCATCTGGTAGCCTTCATACTTTATCCCTATGGGTTCTTGCTCTAGGTACGAGGTCACGGTCTGGAAGAATGTGTTTATTTCTTGTGCATTCCTGACTCTTTACTTGACATTTGTCTCACAGGTTCTCTCCACTGCCAGGTGAATTGTTTTCATACTTCTGCTAAGGGAATTGACCACCTTATTTTCCTTTCCTTTAATATGTTTGATTTCAAAATCAAACTCGTTAAGGAGGGCCATCCACCTAGCTTGCCTGGAATTGAGTTTTGGTTGGTCAAATAGATGTCGCAATTCACAGTGGTTTGTCATAAGTACAAATTTCCTTCCCAGGAGGTAATGCCTCCACACTTTTAAGGTGTGCACTATGGCGGCCAGCTCTAGATCATGGGTCACATAGTTGACTTCGTGCTCATTCAATTTTCGGGATTCATAGAAGACTACACTTCATCCTTGCATAAGGACTCCTCTGAGCCCTTCCTTGTAGGCATCTATGCACACAAGGAAGTCATATTTGGGATTAGTGATCTTCAACACGGGTGCCTGGGTCAGTAGATGTTTTAGGGACTGAAACCTTTCTTCACATTTTAGGGTCCAAAGGAATTTAACTCCCTTCTTCTGGAGGGCAGTGATTGGAAAAACAATCTTGGAGAATACTTTTATAAACCTCCTATAGTATCTTGCTAATCCCATAAAGGACCTGATATCTGAAATGTCCTTTGGGGTAGGCCATTCCATGATAGAACTAATCTTGTTAGGGTCTACTGCTACTCCTTCTTCAGATATGACATGGCCCATGTAATGTATTTGCTTTTGGAAAAAGTCGCACTTGCTAAATTTGGCATAGAGCTGATGTTCTCTTAGCACTTGAAGCACAAGTCTAAGATGTTCCTCATGTTCCTCTCTATTCTTGGAGTAGATTAATATATCGTCAATGAAAAGGGTGTGAAAACCAATGGAGATCATTCTAGGAATTTCGAGACATTTTTCATCAAACGCATACAAAAATTGCTTAGGGGCATTTGGTTGATCAAATGGTACTACCACAAACTCATAGTGACCCTTTATCTCATCCTAGCGGTGGTTTTGTGGATTTCTTCGCCTCGATTGGGACTTGATGGTATCCATATCTCAAGTCAATCTTTGAAGATGGAAGCACCTCCCAATTTATCAAACAAGTCATCAATGCAATATAGGTGGGGTACTTGTTCTTTATGGTTTACCTTATTGAGATGTCTATAATCTATGCAATTCGAGAGGGTGCCATCTTTCTTCTTCCTGAAACATGGTGGTGCTCCCCCCATGGGGGCTTATTTTAGACCATATATAGCCTTTGTCCATCATTTCTTTTAGTTGTAGTTTAAACTCAACTAGCTCAGGTGTGCTCATCCCATAGAGATTCAATCTATGCAGCACTCACGGGTGCAAGTTCTATTGAGAGAGTCAATGTCCCTTCGGTGAATTTCGACACCTTATCGAAACACATCTCTATATTCTCTTAGTGTGGGGTGGTCTTTGGGGCTTGGTTTGTCATCTTCAGCTGATTCCAACACATGTATCACATAAAGTAGACATCCATTTCTACGATACTTTCTCATTTGAAGGGCTAATATTTGTCCCTCATCGGGGCAGGGTTTTGGATCCCTTGAAGGTTATCCTTCTTCCTTCTTCATACACATTCTAAGGTTTTGTAATAACAGTCCAGGTCTAGATTTATGTATGTGGCTAGCAGGTCCATACCAATCAGCAGTGCGATGCGATCTAGGGGTAGTATGTTAAGAAGAAGGTTGCTTGGGTGGGGAATTCACCCTTAGTGAATTGGCAAGATGGTATAACCTCACTACCACCTTTCTTTTGGTGCAGTGGCTAAATGTACCAACCATGGCTTAGCGTGTTTATATGGATGTAATTTACACTTATCAATAGCCTTAGGAGCTATATATCTCAAATTTGAACCGAGGGTCAATTAGAATATACACTAGATGGTTGGTGATCATACCTTCCATATTCACTGCTTGAAGCTTGGTGGTCGACTTATTTATTATCCACGGCTTATGAATTTGTGGTATGCTTCTAGCCACATCATTGATAGTGGTAACTTCTTGGATGTTGTAAAATAACAGAGCTAATGTTAATGTCGGTCTTGATGGGTCCCTCAACGAATGTTCTTCTCCACAATCCCAACATTCAAGGGTTCTCTCTTTTGGGTTATCAATTTTTCTTGGGGTAGATCCAAGGGTTTATTTCCACTCTGGGAAATTCTCTTTAGTGTACACTTGAGGTTGGGAAAGCTCATCCTTGAGTCCTTTTATAGTTTTTAAATCTTACATTGTGGATTTAAACCCATTTCTCTGGAATCCCAAACTATTCTTCAATTTCCAGCCTTCGCGAGGTTCTCCGATGCCAGACTGTTATTCATAACAATATCTTTCCCTTTGGATAGTATCTTCCCTGAGATTAACTGGCTCATCAAAACTCAATCTTGTTTTGATAGTCCTTATGTAGTCCATTGATGAATCATTGCACATTTTCCTTTTCTGCATATAGGTTAAAACCTCAACCAAACTTTCGAGGAGTCACATGTATGTTCCTCTATAGTAGGACTTCTGACTTGAGTTCATAAAACTCTTTTAGATGCTTTCATCCTAGTACTTTGATAGATACTTCTTCACGAGTATTTTCAAACCATTCCCAAGACATGTCTTCTTCATGAATTCCTTTCCGTTATTAAGGTCTTCCCACCAAATGGAGCTTTTCCATTCCCGAGGGGTTGAAAGTGTGGCTACTGGGGCTTTCAAGTTTTGAGAAGTCATGGACTTCGAAATACTTCTTTAGTCCAAACATCAGAACCTCTGCTTCCTCTCCCTTCTTTTATTTCACCGTCGAAGGAGGGTGGTTTATCTTGAATTCCTTGAGATTATGATTTTTGGAATGATTTCCTTCTTCCATTTCTTTGGGAATAAGAACTAGAAGATCCCTCTGAGTCGCTAGTTTCCTTTCAGGAGGAATCATCTGAAGCTTGTCCCTTATCTACAGGGGTGGACCTTTCTTGGGGTTCTCTTCCCAATGTGGTCGCTTAAAAGGCCACATTTCCATATCTTAGGTGGACTTAAACTTTTCTTTGTAAATACCGTTGGTTTGTATTGTTGGTGTCAGGT
This sequence comes from Picea sitchensis, assembly GCA_010110895.2. Classification (NCBI taxonomy): domain Eukaryota; kingdom Viridiplantae; phylum Streptophyta; class Pinopsida; order Pinales; family Pinaceae; genus Picea; species Picea sitchensis. The sequence continues at coordinate 18,818 of SNQJ01S0123187.1, read as the reverse complement.
TCATGTTAGGTGGACTTCGACTTTTATTTGTCTGTCGTTGGTTTGCGTGACTGGTGTCAGGTCCATGCTGAAATTGTCTTTGTATGTTGGATAAACATGGCAACAAGACAACATTAATTTTCGTTTGCTTCTCTTGCTCTTTTATCAACCTCTTGTTGTCGACCTTGCAGCTCTGTAGTTCGACCATGAGGCTCCTCACAGTCTCAGCTAGATCTGGAGGGGTCTCTACCATGCTCCTTTCGTCAGACTCTTCATCTCTATTGTGGGATCCATCCCCCACTTCGTGATGCATCACCATTCTATGCGTCTACAGTTTCCCGTGGTTGATCGTCCGCTTGTGTGCAGGAAAAACATTTGTTGTTAGTCAATATTTATATTCATTCAAAACCAACACATAATTCATATTTTTCAAATGCATACACACAATAGGAATTTTCATTCTTAACTTCGACTTTTGATAAAGGGGGTTAAGATAGAGGGTTACTCCTTTTAAGAGTACTTCAAATGGAGTTTCTGCGCAACTCGTTCATGATCCCAAGCATGCCAAGTGTTGTAACCATGCTCTGATACCAATTTGTAACACCCCCATGATGGGCATGAATAAAAATAAAATTTGTATTCTCGTTCTCGAGCCAAATCAACTCTTTGACTCCTTATCGGGGTCCTGCTAACAATTCTGCATACCTTATTGAACCCTGACTGCGCAAAACCACATAAGGTGTGAGATTTCCCCATACGACCACAAGGTATGACCGAGTGCTTATGAGAGATGCTTCACATTTTGGGACATTCAGGATGAAAAACCACCCAGACTCTCATTTCTGAATTCCTAAATTCTGATTTCCTTCCAAGAAATCAGATCTATGGTCCTGTGCTATCCCTTCGATCAATGACTGTGATCATATCGTGACTTCATGTATTAGGATAATGAATGCGAGCCACCTCTGACTTTTCGTTCTCTGAAATACCAAATTCTGAAATCCCCTATCTAAAACCCTCTGCCCATGTGACCACTCAGCACGACCAGGGCCTGAGTCTTTGAGCTTGTCGAGACCCGAAATGTCGATCCCCGAGTTAGACCCTTGGCTAACTGCTAGCACCTACCTCCTCCTTCTACCACATGACCCTGTCCTGTGACCTAGGGCCCATCCACAGAGTGCATCTGGGTTTTGTATGCTGTGATTTCATGACTTGCGAAACTGAGGGGTCTTGCCCTTTGTTTTCCCGGATGCCGAAACGTCGAAACTTATTCATGCTAAAATGATGGTCCAGATCACTCATGGATAAACGACCATAATCACGTCGCGATTTTAGGAATCGTGAGTTCATGCAGTCCTACCCTTTGACCACTCCAAGTCGCGAGTCAGCGAAATGCTACCTGAATGCCAGGTGTCTTGTGCCGATTGACGATTTCGAATGCTTCAGGACTTTCAGGACTTTGTCGAGTCCACTTTCCTACCTATGCAAAGGTTAAGATCGATGGTCAATAGAGCTTCAATAGATCCTTGGATCTACGGTCCTAGATCCCATCGCTACTTGCAAAGGCTGAAGGGGTTGAGGTGTTAACACCTGCACTCCTCCTCTAGATCCATCGGTCTTGACAAATCTGGGGTATTTCTGAAAGGATTCCAACTGTTCGTCTACCAAACGATGGGGTATTCTCTTTTGATAATTGGACTCGCTATCCTTTCTGAGCTTGAATCACGAGATTCAACCTCTCGAGGCTTCAAACTCCCATGACTTCGAAACCTAAGAGAGCTACTCTTTCTTGTACAAAGTTTCTAGGCCCAGGTCATTTGGACCTTCAGATGATTCTTGGGAAAATTATCCCTACTCTTAGTTGGGTTTCTGGATAAGGGCTTGGGCGTGTTTCGAAGTCCTCAAGCTACTAAATTAAGTGAAGTGCCTAACTAACTCACTGATTTAGGAGCTATGACACTGGGCAAGGTGAACTTGTGGGTTTACCGTAGTGATAGCCATGCCAAGAAACATGTTCTGATTTTGAGATATGATGCAATTCCCCGGGGAAGGAGTTTTTGAGGGATTAAATTAGAACATCACAAGAATAAAACAAATGAGATGATTCTCACTGGAATGAACTCATGCGCCAGACTTAAACATTTGTACAAAAACCAACTATGGCATTTAAGTACACACATGCATTCATTATTTCCAATCTAAATCACCAGGCAACCATTCCACACAGAGACCATTATGGGCATATATACATGAGTGTGTAACCATGATATTCAATTAAAAATACAAGGCAAAAAACACTTATCAAATCCACCAGGCGTGATACGACTACTGAGAGGGGTGCTCGTTTCCACCCAACCGTAGGCTCAGTGACTCTAAATGGATTTACCACTAGCCACCCCCAAGCTAGACCATGATGCTTTGAGATTTAGTCTCTTACTTCTAGCTCAATGGAAGTCAAGGGCGAAGGTTACTCTCCTTCTCCTCTATTCATAATTCCCTGTATTTCTAGAGTTCCTTCGTCTCTCTTCTATGATCCCTGTCACGCATGCTCTCTCCTCTCCCCCCCCCACACTTCCTTTCTTGCCTTTTTCGGCAAGATTGTGTGTGGCGTGAATTACCCCATCTGTGGTCAGGTCTGAGAGCTTCTACGGATGTGCAGTTCACCTCCATCCCCTCATTAACTCTTGAGGAGCCTCCCCACCTACCATCCTGACGGGTAATTCATTCCAGGGTCAGAGAGTTGCTTTGGTCTTTGAGCAAGTAAAAACCAGTATGGTATTGGTTTGATGGAAGTTAACACAACCATTCCAAGTCCCTTCCACCACCTCTCATTAGCCATTGTGGTCTCTTTTAGCACATCCCCCTCCTAGCAGCCATGCAACACATATTCATAACATAATTTACATTCATCAACCTTTTATACAAAGGTCCATCAAATCAAACATTGACATATTTGAGTTTTCCATAGTTCTTGGCCAATATAGTTATTTTTATAGACTGGGGGAAACAAGGTGTTACATGTTGTACAAGCCATAACAAGAAAACCTTGTACCAAACTCATTAATAAGTTGAGGTCAAATGCGAATATCAGGTTGAACCCTGTTTTAAAAGATTTGGTTATCAATTTAGATGAAAATGAATAAGAGGATGAAGAGAGTGAACATGTTAGTAGAAATAGATATACATGGCTGACAGACATAAACAGAGGTAAGTTACAACAAGTGGGAGTGAGGTTTTGAGAGGTAAGGCACCTGATCTACTGTTCTTAGCACCTCACATGGAAGTGCTATCCATGGTTGGAGCCAATGTTGTAACCTAGGTCTTCACCCCTTCCATTTCCCTCCTATACCCTATACATCCATCAAGTCTAATTTTTGTTTTGTGTTTTCTAAGTTGGTCCTTCATGATCTAATCACTTAGCTTCAATGGCCCCTACCCATCTTTACTTATTTTGCACCATCTTTTTCTTTCTTGAAAGGTTATTACATGTTCTGGTTTGATTTTGAAAATACTTTTCATCATGTTTATCACTAATTGAGCATGCAAAAGGTCAACCAAGTCCTTTGTATGCGCAGGAAACATCCGCAGAAAAAAGGAAGCAATTCATAATAGTAGGTTTCAGGCTTGGATTATAAGCAAACAAACAGGATAAATTTTCGACTGTGGATATCCAACATTTCATTCAGATCAACGACTCTTGTGCATTTAGAGTTTCAAAATCACGCGAGGTTTAACAACAAGCACAAACCCCCAAAGTACCGGAGCCCCAAATTTCCACTTCACTCTACGAGGTCAGTTATCCAGGATATATTCATACTTTGCATTCAAGAAGCCCTGAAGTTCTAGAGCTCCGAAGTGTTAGAGTGGACCCTCACTACCACATCACTTCACGAGTTCGTTTATCTGGGAGGTTTTGGTCCAAAACAAGCGCGAACCTTTGAAGTGTCAGAGATTTGAATTTCCAGAGTGCCGTAGTATTTTTCAGCTGACGTCATATGCCACCCGTCGGTTGATTCCAGATGACATGTGCCACTCATTTATCATACTTTGGTTACATCATCTGCTCTTTTCCAGGTGACACATGCCACTCTTATTTTATTGACACATCATTGAATATGACATCATGCTACCACGACACTCCGTGAGGTCAGTTATCTAGGAGATATGTATACACAACATTCAAAATATCCTGAACCCCTAAGATCCAGAGTGCCGAAGTCCCAAAATGATTAATGATAAGATATATTAATCTCGGGTTAATTAGCAATAAAGCATGGTTAATGACTTCACTATATTATCACTCTGGGAGATTTTCATCCAGAGAAAAAATAGTTCCCCAAAGCTCCAAAGAACCTGATACGCATGGCATTCATCTGTTATGACATGTGGAATTCATTTTGGGCCCCTTTAGGTACACCATCTACTCATTTTTAGGTGACACGTGTCACTCTCTTTTTGTGACACGTCAACGATTGTGACATCATATGGTCATGTCAGATCCAGGAGATCGCCACTCCAGAATATTTCAATTCAGAGAATACATAGTTCTCCAAACCTCTGAAGTGCTAGAGCCCCGAACTACCACATCACTCTGCAACATTGTCACTCTCGGAGATTCTCAAACTCTGCATTAAAAAACTCCCCAACCACGAAGATCCAGAGTGTCGAAGTCCTGAAATATTTAATGGTAAAATATCTTAATCTCAGGTTAATTAACTTAGGATAAGAATGAATTAATGAATCTATGAGATTATCACTCTGTGAGCTTTTCATCCAGAGAAAAAACAGTTCCCTAGAGATCCGGAGCTCCGAAGTGCCGAAATATCAAAATGATTAAAGTCTTAATCTCGGGTTAATTAACACAAGTGTTGGTTAATGACTCTGGGAGTTCAGTCCTCTGGGAGATATGTATACTCTATGCTCCAAAGATTCTGAACGTCGAATTTCTGAAGTGGATTATGCTCCTTTATTGCATATTTTGAAGTTTTTAAACGACGCCAAACCAGGAATGCCAAGCCAGTCAAAGGCATCATATTTCTCATCTGACAACAACTCAGTGATAGTCAAGAAGTACAGAATTGAAGCTGCAGGTCCATTCCTTGCAACACCATGATCGATAATTTAAGAAACTACACGCCCAGACTGTAGAAGGAATATTAGAGACTTCAGAAAAACACCAAAATACTTGCTTTTCCCCCTAGGAGATAAAGTGAAGAAAAACTCTACCAAAACATCCAGTTATCTCCTAGTGGCCTCCAACAACGCACATGTATGGAAGTGCTCGATAAAGAACTCAGTTCTGCCACTCCTAGTCATTTTATATCAAATCTCAGTTCTCTCCAACATATGCATCAGTTTAGTTTTATTGGTAGTAACAGTTTTTAGTTGTTTAAAGGTTCAAGACTATTTAGATTAAGTTAATAAGTGGTATTTTATGTGTGATAATAACCACTCTTTTTTTATTAATTCAAGCTCAAAGTATACCTTAATTTACTCCAATAATGTTTTAGCTAAGTTAATAAGTTATTTTACAACTGGTAGTGTAAAGTTAAGCCTCAGTCCCAGAGGGACAAGAGCCTCTGCAACTCTGATAAATATGCAATTTTTGTATGTTTTGAGGGTTTGGTTTTTGGGAGAAGAATATCAATACATCAAGCTGGTTGAACCTATTCTATGCACAGATAAAATCTCTCTACCTGGTGAATATACTTTTGATGACAATGTTTTTGTCCAAATCTACATGTGTTTTTATCTTATCTTGAATGCAATTTTTGATTTGTGCAAAGTACATTTCATTTCCTTAAGCTATTGTATAACTTGTCTTCACTAATATGTAACCTGTGAAACAACAAATGTTGTGGTGAAGGTTTGTTTTTATTACAACCTGTGGGAGTAATTGTGTTTTTGATACATGTTTAATGTCTTGAAATTATATTTTAAGTATTAAACTTCGTGAAACAGATTATTCATTGAGTGGTTTGTTTCTTCCCTTTGTTTTTTACCTCCATTATTTAACTTGTTTGTCATTTGTGTGCCACCAGCCAAGGAGTACCCTCATCCATATAATTTTTCCAACCCACCATGTTATTTTCTTGGTAAAACCAACCCTCTAACTGACCAACAAAATTAAAAAACCAACCATTCTAAAATTGAGGTGGCCTAGCTCTGCCCTTCAACAGTCAGGTACATACTTTAGGACCAACAGGGGGAAAAGAAAAATCTGAGGGTGGTTGGAAAATGACAAAATAGAATGAATTTAACAACAATTTTGAATTACTATTTTGTCTTTTTTATGGACTCTTGTCCCAGATATATGTTGTCCGCATTTCCAGCTAATCATACAATGCTGATATCCGATGATATGCTAATTCCTCGAGGGAAACTACATGCATGGATGTGTCGTCTTTGAGGGTCTGCATGTTGTCCTTTAATAATGTAGCCATGAATGCTTGAATCATAGTATGGACTTTGGTTGGCTGTATGAGATGCTTCTCAATTAAGTCCATTGTTACTATGTTAGCTGAATTGATGACTTCTCATCTACTTCTCACACTATCCTATATCTTATCAACCAGTTCTTCCATTATGAGGTTCTTTCCAAGCTCTTCTAACTGGGGAATTCAACACCTCTTGATTAATTCTTGTGTTTCCTTGTGCAAGCGCGAATAGAGTGCCATCGAGCTAGTTTTTTCTCTGTCTTCCCTTTGTCCAGCTTGTTGTCAACACTCTAATGAATAGAGATCCATTTTCTATCCATGCTTGAAGGGTGAGGGAGTTTGGTTGGTGCATCAATATTTTATACAATCCACCTATATATATCGTCTATACCCTCTTGTATAGTGTTCATCTTGGAACATGTGCAGGTGGGAATACATGTCAATTATAGCTTCCTCTAGCTTTTTTTTGACCTTCTCTGTAATTTCCTTGAAGCTTTGATGGCTTCCCTCATCAATCTTTACCTGTTGAAGCTTCTCCTCTAACTCCCCGATCATTGCTTCTTTCTCCAAGTTTTTTTGGTGTAATTTTTTGACATTATCTTTTGTGGAATTCATGAAAGTGTAGCCAACGAAGTCTATGACAACTATGTCTTCACTGAAATTTCCTATTATGGAGGTTTATATGAGAACTGAAATTGGATTTCCCCTGGTCATTGGCACTTTGTTCACTTGTTCTTGCACAATTCTTCATGACACCTTTTCGTATGTGAATTTATTTAGGTTGGGTAATTCACTATGTATGAATGGAGTACAAATTCCCAAACCTATCCCGCTAAATTCTTTATGTCCACCAGCACCTGCTGTTGATATATCTGAGATATCGGTGTCCATCAGTTGAGTATCATTGTCTCTTGTTTCAATGTCCTTCTTTTGTCTCTCTTCTTCAAATGTTTTGTCAACAACTTCCTTGGCTACCCTTTGTGATGCCTTTGTCATTGTTGCATCTACTGACACCTTTTGGGTTGTTTCTTTTTGCTTGAATTCCTTCTAGGAAGTTGCCTTTTCTTTTTCTTTTGTTGTGGTTGCTGCTGCATCAGATTTGGCCTTGGCTTTAGCCTCTTCAACAATATTCCTCTTCTTTTCAACAACACCATTCTTCTTCTTTTGGACCTTTTATCTTTTCCTCCTCTTCTTATCTGCTATTGTTTCTTCTTCCTCAATAGATCCTGTCTGCACATATGTAGTTGCATTAGATCCTTTTTTCACTACCTCTTATTCTTCCTTCTTTCTGGCCTCTTCTCTTGCTTTTTCTTCATCTGCTATCCTCCATATGGGATTGCCTCACCTCTTGAAAACAACTTCATCATAAGTCCTTGAGTTATAGTGTATTTCTTCTTCTTTCGAAACCTATGATGTGTACTCCCAAGGCACACCTAGCTTATTGAAATTCTCTTTGACGACCTTCTTCAGGTCATGCCTCCTAAACCTCTCTTCTATAAAGTGGTACAATAACAACACATCCAATTCTTCTTGTCCTGTTTTGTATTATTGAAAAAGTAGGGGATAATGCATAATGGGAGTGGTGGCCATATGGCCTTCTTATCCCGGTAAATCACTCCCCCTACTCCATTGATCACCGTTTGATATGCCACTTCTTGAAGTACTAGTTTGTCTGGTACAAACCGAGGAAGTGGGTCAAGGGATTTCATAGCTCCATATACTCTAATATAAGTGTTGTGTTCCGTCAAATACCAATCCCCAATCCTCTTGATGACAACTATTTATTTGTTATTCATACGTGGGGCTAGTGTGCAAAAAATGAACTCGTATAATGGAGCCAGGAAGTGCTCACCGATATTTTGGTACTCTATTCTATACTTTTGCTCCCATAGCACTTTGAAATATATATGAATGGCCAGGTCTGAAAGGTTCCACACTTGACCCATATTTGGGTATTGGTGGGCCACACACATGATATCCATGAGGTATAAATACATATGGAAACTTATGAAGGTCTCGAGTTGGGATTCTACAACTGTTGTGATGACCTCTTCTAGGTTTGCTGATAGGATGTTATCCCAGTTGAAAGATGATCCTTTGTCTGTGTGGTGGTAAATTAATGACATATATGATAGGGGAAATTTGGGGGCATCCTACTCCTGTACAACCTGCATAACATGGCCACCATGTATTGATAAGTATTTCTTAGCGTAGTTGTGATATATATACCATTGGGTGTAAGTTTTAAATTTTTATCTAGCTTGTACCAGATGCAACATAGATCCTTGGTTGTATGCTTGAACTTTCCAAGAAGTTTGTTATCTAGCTTCTTGGTCCCCTTCTCCATATGATAGGATTTGGCTAGGTCTTAAGGCCAGAATGACACTATGGGTTCTCCCCTAGCATTGCAGATATACATATTCACTAAGTTCACATGTTTAAGTATCCAAGCGATGGTGTCAGCACATGGAAACAAAAAAGTGCGAGATGCTACTCTATGTATTCCACACTTTTTGATGTTCTTGAAAATATTGAGTTTGTCCTAGTCCTTAGCATCAGTAACAAAGTTCTACTTTTTAAACATTTGATAGACGTCACCCCATCTGTGTACATATTCTCCCTCTTCTAGGAATCCATAGGTATCATTACACATTGCCCCGACAATGTCTGGATTATCTTTGATCTGGCGGCTACGCCCGCAGGAATTGGTGGTAGGTGATTTGCTTGTTTCCTTCTTCCTCAGGGACATGTCTGAATTTGCAAAGAAAATATGATTTTATTGCAAATATGAAACCATAATTGATACATATATATTCAAAAAATAATTTGTCTAAGTATCTCATGTGAAATACCCAAGGAGTCACTTGTGTTGATGCTGGGTGGGAGGTCATCATCATACGAAGAGAGTATAATAGTAGGGATTATGAACATAGAAAATACCAAATTAAAAAAGGTCAAAGGCTTAAAATCATAGCATTTCAGACGAACTGCTCCAATGGATTTTGAAGGAGTTAAAACTAAGTTCTCCAATGAGTTATTTCACACATCGGAGAGGTTAGTGCGAGAAACTCCAATGTACACTAGGCGAGTTTATGCAAAAGTATATGAAGGCACCAAAGTAGTTTACATAAACTACGCCTATTAAAAGTGCAAGTTTTGGAGGAATTAAGGTTAAATTCCCCAATTTGTATCAGAGACTTTCATGTGAAACTCTCCGTTGAGACCGACAAGGTTTATCTCAACTCCTCCAGTGAAGACCAAAGGAGTTAATGGTAAATTCTCTGAATGAAGTGGAAGAGTTGATGCTAAAGACATTGGTTGGATTAGAAGGCTTTGTAACAATATTCTCAGTTCACACAATTGTTTCTCGAAAAACATTAAGTCTTGGAATACAGGGAAGAAATTTGATGACAAATGAAGTCGGGGACTGTATGTTGGCCAGGGTAGATAGTTTCTACTCACTTTTAGGGTTTAGTCTTTTTTCTTAGTGCTTAGATGATTAAGGGGTTTAGATTTCATGGTTGAAAAAATGCTATGGATGGAATTGGTTGTGGCCTAAACGAAGTTAGGGTTGGGTGAGAAGCGAAGGCTATGTCATGGGGGAAACGGGGAAAACCACTTCCGCCACAAAGAACTTGGGAGACTAGGGTCCAAAGGGAAGAAAATTAAAAAATAATGATAAAAATTTAAACCTAGAATGGTTTTATTAGTGAAAGATAAAAACATAGTTACCAACTTAATGAGAAATGTGACCTCAAAATGAGAACTCTGGCCCAAAAAACCCATATTTTTGCATAAAAAAACATCAAAATCAACCCCCAAATGAAAAGGTGGTGCTACCGGTAGCACCACATTTTAAAACGAGGTCAAAATTACAACATTTTTCAAACATGGGCTTCAAAAATTAGATAGTAGCTAAGAAAAACCTTAAAATCAACACCTAAAAACAAATAAGATGTTTTTGATTTTTTTTTTTCTTTTCAAAACGTTGAATTTTGAGATCATTTGAAATCGTATTTTTATCACTTGGTACCATTAAAACCAAAACCTCAAAATCAACCATCAAATTAAAAAATACTGCTAACGTTAGCACCCATTCTAAAATTGTGGTATGAAAATGACACATTTTTATAATGTGGTAAAAGAACTCATCATTACTGTAAATAAAATCATAAAAGAAACCCTTAAATGTTTACTTTTTAAATGTTATTATCACACAAAGCACAAGGTAATACATAATGCCATGAAAATATCACAATATACTTTAAAAATTCAACATCACTTTTTAATAATAAAAAAGTAAATACAAGTTACATTGAATGAAACATAAATAATTTCTTAAAAGTATTGTTATATTGACCATATTCAAAACATATGAGCTAAGAAATTTTATGAGCTAACAAAATGGTGAAAAACAAATAAAAACTAGAAAGAAATTAAAAAAAAATTAAAATCTCCCCGGAAAACAATAATTTAAAAAACAAAAATACATTTTTTTGTTAAAAAGAAAAGCAAAAAAAAGCTTCAAACTTAAAAAAAGAAAAATAAAATGAGAAAAAAAAACTGAAAAAAAAATCAAAATTCAATAAAATATTTAAAAAAATACATCTAAAATAAAAAAAAATAACAAAAACACTAATATTACCTAAGCTACAAATTTATTTAATTTTTTTTTTGAAAATAAATATGTAACTATATAATATGTTACAACGCTATATTGTTATATTATAACATTGTTATAATATAACAATGTTATATTGTTATATTATAACGTTGTTATAATATAACAATGTAACATTGTTATATTATAACAATGTAACAATGTTACAATATAACAATCTTACATTATAACAATGTAAGATTATAACAATGTAACATTGTTATAGAATATAACAATGTTACATTCATTGTTATATTATATAACAATGTTACATTGTTTGTTATATTATGTAACAATGTTATATTCTAACAACGTTACATTGTTACAATATAACAATGTAACATTGTAACAATGTTATATTCTAACAATGTTACATTGCAACAATATTACATTGTTACAAAGTTACATTGTTATATTATAACAACGTTACATTGTTATAATATGATTATACTAATGTTACATTGTTATATTATAACAATGTAACATCGTTATAATATAACATTGTAACAACATTGTAACAATGTTACATTGTTACAATGTTACATTGTTATATTATAACATTGTAACATTGTTACAATGTTACATTGTGACAATATAACAATGTTTGTTACATTCTTATAATATAACAATGTAACATTGTTATATAACAATGTAACATTGTTATATAACAATGTTTGTAACATTGTTATATTATAACATTGTTACATCGTTATAATATAACATTGTAACAATGTAACATTGTTATATTATAACAATGTTA
>SNQJ01S0123186.1:0-26774 GCA_010110895.2 Picea sitchensis | reverse complement strand
ATGGTGGTCAACACGGTAGGTCAATTTGTGGGAGGCATGAATTTCTTGTTGGATCATGTTGTCATTGATGCCAATGGTTTGATTGATTGATTTCAAAGGATTGATGTCAATTGATTGAATGATTGATTGATTGATAGGCTTGATTGATTGATGATTGATGAACAATTTATATGTATTGTCCTTCATGAGAATGATATATGTCAAGTGGAAACCAATCGATAAAGATGGATCAATAATTTATCTTAGATATGATACATTGATGAAGATGGATCAATGAGTTGTCATTGATACATGATGCATAGTTGGATTGATGTAATGGTCTTATCATGGTTGATAATATGCAAAAATGGATGAACTCCAAAGTGGTACCCTTATGGTGAAATCCCTCATGGGAATATGCTTTGCGGTTGATTTATCCTAGAAGTATGGTTGGAGAACCCACACTTATATGTGGAATAATAAGATAAAAATCAGTGAATATTTTGGTGAAAATATGCTAGATGGATAGTGCTTGTCATTCCATTTCCGGTGGTATGAGGAATGTCACATAAATCCTCACGGTTTGAAAGTTATGGCCCTACGAAGTTAAAGGACCCCCATATGAAGTCTTGAAGCCCCAAAAGGTCAAAGAAGTCAAAGTGCTTGAAAAGAAGAAATCATGATTTAAATGATAAAGTAAAGTGACAAAGTCAAGAAGGATTATTTAAATAATGAGAAGTGAAAAAATAAAGAAGATTATTTAAATGATAAAATGGTGACAAAGTCAGGAATTTAAATGATGAAAAAATGGAGAAATTTCTATTTATGGAATGTGGTTAACCCTAAAATGAAATAACCTAGATTTGGAGTTAGTGACCTAAAATGGAGTTAAAGTGACCTAGAGATGAAGAGTGATATAAATAGAGGCTAGGGTCTCTTGTGAAATGTACATTTTGGGTGTATCTCTTGTGTATCTTTTGTGTGGATCTCTTGAGCATGATTGACGATCTATTATAGAGAGAGAGAGCATGGAGGATCATGGATGCATCAAATTTTCAAAAATATCAAATATCTTAATGACAAAATTCTTAAAACAGAAACCCTAACCGAGGTGTATGTGGTGTAATAGGCCATGAATAGATACATTGGATAAAAATCAATGATATATGTGTTTGAGTTGATAATAAACTCTTGAAGAATGAAGCAAGTTCTAGATATTCATTCTATGGTCACCGGATCTATTATTGAGACAACTGGTATGGTTACATTATTGTCTTGATGGATAGTATTTCTTCTTGTGTTGTGAATTCTTAGGAAATTCTTTCTATGGATGACATATGATGTAGTTTATGTTGGTTGATGGAGTGGCGATGCTCTTGTGATTTAATTGTGATATATGATTTTTATGGTATACTAGCTTCTTATACATGATTGAGTTAGAATTCATATTGGTTGTTTTTGGAGCATGAGTGAGTTATTGGAGAGCTTGGATGTGTTGTGACTAGTGAGTCAGTTTGGACAATGGAAGACAAAGAAAATGTGATTAGGGTTGTAGAGGTTTTGAGTGTGTGATGAAAAGATAAAACCTAATATCTTAGAAGGTATACACAGGAGGTTGTTGCATATCTGGCCATAAATACATGGGTATGAGTGAGCGAGCTTGGCATTACCTAAGGGTTGCACTCTTGGCAAATTAAATTGTACCTATGACAGAATGGTATTTGTTGAGGATTGTTGCCTTGTCTGGTGTTGTTGAGGGTGTAAGTTGAGTCCTACATATAGATATGGTGCTCTTGTAGAGTTGTACTCTATTCATTTGTTGATGATAAACCCCAAGGATTGAAGTTTGTGGACCAAAGAAAATTGTTTATACATCTTGTGTTCTTTGTGGGATAATTTTTGATGATATATTGATTATATATGTTGCTGATATATTCTCACATATAATTATTTATAAATGACAGAAATGGTAATGAAGTAAATGTTGATTGTTAACTAAAGAGTTTTATGTAAAGAGGAAATTTTTGGGAAAATAGCAACACACACTCATTCAGCTCCCCTCTATGTGTGGTAGGTGTATCCAACAAATGGTATTAGGCCGGGCCTTCACTACAAGCCTAAAATGGTTGAAGGAGATCTATAGACACATAAATGGATGATGAGATACCAATCATGATGAGGAAAACTATTCCACTTGGAGAATAGAAATGAGAGTGTATTTGAAGACAATGGAGCTGATTATTTGGAAGGCAACGATCAGTGGATTTGTTCCATTGAAGAACAAGTCAATTTTCTGACTCAAAGGGAAGAAAGAAGAATGATGCATTGTCCTCAACACCATTCTTAGTGGATTCACAAGCCTTATAAACAACGTGATGCACTTCCGCTAAGGATCTATGGATAAATCTAGAGGAGACTTATATCAGTAACGAAGAAAAGGATAGGGAAGATATTGAGGACCACTCAATCAATATTATGAAAGGTAAAGAATCATAAAAAACCCAGTTGTATTGTTTCTAAATGTGATCCTGAAAAAATTTCAAGCCGAGACAAAGAATCAAGTGATGATAAGCACAAAGGAAGATCTTGAAGACATTTCCAAATGAAGGGAAAGAATCATGTGTATTTGATGGAAAAAAGGAAGATCTTGAAGGAACTATTGAAGGATCGAATAAATGAAAAGGAAGAGTCATGTTGCAAATTAGAAGCTAAGAATTTTTTATCTTAGAAAGAAGCTAGAGAAGTCAAACAAATTCTTGAATAGCTAAAAAATATTGGATGGACCTTGGAAAATCAAATATCACCATGTGATAAATCGGTCTTGGATACAAGAAGCGAGATCGGATGTTGAAGAAAGAACCTCAAAGAAGCATGAGTAAGTCCATCAAAATTAAGACAATGTTGGAAAGCAATACATCTACACAGAGGCAAATAAAATTTCAAAGAACAGAAAGGAAGACATTAATAAGCTATTCTTGGGACACCCAAAGCAAAGGTATGAAATTATTTTTCATGGGAATTGTTATTCATGTAATGGATATGGTCACAAAGATTTACTGAATTTAGATCTTATGAAGGAGATATAATGGAATATTTTATAACATCATGAGGTGTTGGAGATGTGAATAAATTGAACATTGTTGTTCACTGTAACATGATGAGTGTTGAGTATCTATTTTGACATAAGAGAATTCCCTATCTTACCCTATATCTATGCCTTTTCGCCTCTATTATAAACCTATACTAGACTACTCCCTCCCAAAACACATGCTTAATACCTATGTCATGTCTACAAGAGGTAATTGATGATTTAAAACATGTTTGTTTTAACTCTTAAATTAATTGATTGAAAGTGTTTATTTTGTATAGTCCTAATGATTTGGTTTATAGGCATTCTATTTGGCACTACAGTCTTGTGTAATCCGGTACCGAATCCATTTTGGTACCCAAGACATTTTTAATCTGGTACCAAATCCATTATCATACCAAGACGTGTGGTATTCCGATACTACCTTCTCTGCATCCATTCCGGTACCAAACTCGCGACTGTGTGCAATCCAATACTAAAACCTCTATTTCATAATCATACATTTGGAGGCTGAATAATGAGTGAAAGGTTTGAGAATATAGTTGGATAGAAGTGCCTGAGTCAGTTTTCTAGTTTCAAGAGACTCCATCCTCATGTACTTACGTGTCTTGAGGATGGAGTCTATTCCTAAAAATTCGATGTAAAATCTTAAATGTGAAATTTCTCAAATTGATTAATTTTTATCATAGATATTGATAGTATCATCTTACCTCATATAAGGAATGTTGTATAGATGATAAAAAAGGGATATATATATAGTGAATGTAAAAAAATATATTGTAGGAACAAGACAATACTTATCATTTTCATGTATGAAGTAAAAGACTGTTGATCCAATTTATCAGTTGAATTAATGTAAAATATCTTTTATGTCAATTCATGAATGTGAGTGAAAAGTTTTAGTCTGTTACTTTATTAAGAGGTTCCTTGTTAGTTCAGCAAGGGCCCACTAACTAAGGTAAACCTCCTTGTATGCGTTCTATGTGTTTGTGTGGATAGTTTATAGCAGTGCATGTGTGATTAGTATTTATTTAATTTTGAGCATTGAACAATCATTTGGATTGGGGTGAATAAGCAAGTGTTAGATCAATTAAATTTCATTCCGGATGTTGAAATTAGCTATTTCTACATATTTGAAAGTGGGGTGATATTTTGATTTTATGACCTATTAGACCTAGTATCGCGGGGATAGAAGACTTTATATTTCATCTTCATGTGTTGTAATAAAGTATTTTAGTTATACTGAAATTCCCTTATGCTAGTTTGATTGAATTACATGAGTTGAAGTTGGTTTTGTTTTGAATGGTTGGAATTGATTGTTTTAATTGCTACATGAGACAAGTTTCTTAAAGTTCATCTTTTTAATTCAAGCACCTAAAATGAACAAACTTGTTTCTCTGGAAAACATCTCTTTGATTTAGTATTTATTTAAGTTCCATTATCAACTTTCTCTTCTAGGTTTAGAGAATACTTTGAAGTATTTAGAAATCTTAGAAATAGGATTTTATGTTATTAATTAGTATTTCTATACCTTGAGACTTGAGTAGGCTACTTATTCTCGGCATATGTGGTGTAATGACTCTTTCGATTAGGAATACCATATTGACATTTAAATGAGTGTGAGATATACATTGAACATATTCACGCACCAACATTTTGGCGTTGTTACCAGGGAGTTGTAAACAGTAATAGGTTGAATATTTTTTATTGGTTTGATGAAGTACTGGATTGGATTTGAGGATAATATGAGGGAGGAGAGAAGACGGTAATACATGAGGGAAGATCCCACACATCCACTTTGGTGGTGTTGCTCCAAATTCAAGTTTTCCTCCTACCTCTAATTAGGAATCTGCATTTTCATTTATTTCATTTTTTATGAGTAGATACAGAGATAATAAAGGTAGATATATTGCTCCTAAAATCTCAGAAAAACTAGAAAAGAAAACAACAAAACCCCCTTATATAATTCATCAGAAACTCTTGCGGAAAAATTCGGAGGAGAGAGTTCGAAACAATTGCAACAACAACCAAAGGCACTAGATCTGAAGCCATTTTTCATATTAAAAGCATAAGGTATCAAGAAAAGGAAGAAGCATTGGTGACCCCATCCAGAGGAGAAACTAGAAAAGAAGTAGAGGTGGTAATAGAAGAGGTTTCATCTGTTGTTGTAAGGCTACACAAAACCTTGGAAAAGCCAGAGATACCAGATAACCCAATGGTGGAACCATCAACCAGTGGAGAAAATTCACCACCTCCCTAAAGATTGCTTGGAAACATGGCAGAAGAAGGGGGAAACATAGCCAATGAAACATAGCTAATGAAACATAGAAATTTGGATTCCCCATACTAGATATTGATAAAGACGTTGCTATGAATAACATTCCATTATCTTCACTTCCTCATTTTAGAGGTATGTCGACAGAATACCCTGACTCGTTTTATTTGAATTTGACATATTGTGTAGAGCTATATACAGAGATAATTCTCAAAAATTAAAACTTTTCCCAACTACTACAATATTCAACCTTTATGGTGGTTCATGAGCTTAGGGAACACACAATTTTTCTTGGGATGGTATGAAGAGACCTTCCTCCAAAATGAAAAATCTGGACCTAGGGATGTTAGGAATGATATATTCAAAATGTAGCAATTGGAAGAAGAAATCTTAGAAGACTACTGAAGTTCTTATACAATTACCAAGGAGCTAAGTGGTTTTCCTTAGATACAACTACAGTTAGGATTGTATTTCTAAAGGGTGTGAGGGAAAATTTCATTGAAGTGTTAAACCTCATGAGTTATGGGGGCCATTATGTGCAAAATCCATTTTGTATAAATAGCGATTGTAAAAGATACTCTGGTATTCAAGCTTAAACGGGGAAAAGTATAAGGGAGCCTACCAACAGAATTGATAAACCCACTTCTGGAGGTGTCACAAGGATTGATCTATGAAATCTATTGGAAAACTTTAAAATAGATATCCTACACACCATCAATTCCCAACTAGATACCATGAAATTAAAGAAAACAAAGGAGGAAAATGCTGCATTAGCAATTTTATGTCATCGATGTAGGAGAAACACCCTGAAAGGAATGCCCCCTCAATGTTATTGAAATATATGGTCTTTTCATAGAGGACCATCCTACTAATGAATACCATTATCTTCTTGGACTCAAGGCTATGTTCAAGGGAGGAGGATAACCTGAGACATCCTACCCCCTAGGAGACCATGGAGACAACAAGACCCCAATATGTTTGTAGACCCAACTACAAAATACCCACAAAAACAATGGATACCTCCCATGTATTATCCTCGATTGAACCAGTAACCCAACCTTGGAAACAGGGGTGGAGAGGACATGTTTATGGAAATGTCCCCTTTCAACAAACAAATTTTCCCACCTATCTGTATCCTTCTAATATTTCCTGATTTCTTCCAGGTTTTAACCCCCTTCTCTTCTTCCACCCCAACTACAAAAACCACTTGTTCTACCCATGAATCAAAATATGCAACAACAAATGCAAATTGCACCTATCCCAAACCCCCCTCAGCCTACCCCTATTCACACTTTAACCTATCCCTAACCCAAATAACATATTGAAATAACATATACAAAATGTTGAAGTACAAACATTTCCTAAATATGTAATAACTCCATCTCATTTAATGGAATTGAATTAAGATCAGTGAAGGTTCTGAATAAACCAAATCCTACTATGGTCATTCAAGAGGAACAAGTAGATAATCACACAAGTCATTAAGAACAAATATATGTCCAAATGGATCAAAGAGAAGAACATATGACTGATCCAATGAGCGAAGAAAGAAACACTCCAGTACCATAAAAAATCACTTCTCCCAACTCCCTTGCAGCAAAAACAACCCATGAAATGAATCCCCCCTTACCCAAAAAGGTTTCTCAATGCAAATAAATATGAGGTACCTCTAGAACATAATCTAGAGGTTGAACTCCGGAATATATGTGTAAAGTTCCCACTACTACAGGCCATTAAGACATACCTATCTATGATAAAATTGTAACGGACCTTTGCATTAAAAATCCAAAGAGAAAGAGGAAGTAGCCTCTATCATATAGGTGTTAGAGTAGTTATCTAATTTATAAATGCCCTTCCAAGTATGGTGATCGATGGAACCCGGTGGTAACCATAGAAATCAATGGTCTTGCCTTACCTAACACATTGATTGATCTAGTGGAAACAATAAATGTGATGTCAATAAACACTATGAAAACACTGCAACTGGACCACTTAAGATCTACACAAACTTTGCTAGAGCTTACTGGTCATCAGTCAACACCCACCGAGGAAGTTTATATGATATACTTGATGACATTGGCCTCTTAGAGGAATACCACATTGGATTTCTTGGTAATCCATACCAAATCCCCCAAACCGGGACACCCAGTGGTACTCGGACGACCTTGGTTGGCCACTGCTAGTGCATTCATCAGTTGTCGATCTAAAGAAATGACAATTTCCAATGACACTCAAAGTAAAAAACTTATCATTTTTCCCCCTGCCCAACCATCCACTGAAGTTCCTCTCTAGTTTGAGAATCCTTATGGGGAGGAGGATTGTACTTAGCCCTTGTTGACACTTGAACAAGTAGAAGGAGTACAAGAACACTCTGAAGAACAAATCCTAAGTATATTCTTGGTTGCTTCCCTAACTACACACACATCTTTAGCCCCAAATTTCAATAAATTTGGCACCCTTCCACTTCTACAATAGCCTCTCTTTCACAAGTAGAGGCGAAGATATTCTATCCAGGCATTGAAATCAGTCTTGGGAATTCCTTATATACCAATTCCAGCCTAGAAACAGATCCAACAACAAAATATGTTCAATATGAATTAAGAGGGCAATCGATGGTTTCATGGGATTACTTTGACGTGAAATTGATCCACCCAGGATACATGTAGCCATCCATGGTACACTAACGATTAGATCAGACATTTCCATGAACCCCAAAGAAGAATGAACCTAGCCTTGAAATATATAGTAAAAGAAGAACTTAAAAACTCCTAAATTCCAATTTTATTTACCCTATATTAGATAGCAAATGGATCTCCCCATTAGTTATTGTATGGAAATAAAATAGGAAATGGAGGATTTTTGTGGACTTTCGAGAACTAAACAATGCCACCTATAGGGACTACTTCCTTTACCTTTCATAGATCAGGTCTTGGATGCTTTATCTGGGAAGATGTACTTTTCTTTCTTGGATGGGTTTAGTGATTACAACCAAATACAAATTTCACCGGAAGACTAGGATAAGACCACATTCACCTATCCTTGGGAACTACTATGCCTATAGGGTTGTCCACTTTGTGTTATGTAATGACCCTACTCCCTTTCAGAAGGTTGTCTTATCTATTTTCTTCGATCACGACCAATGATTTATTGGAAGTCTACATGGATGACTTCCCGCGGTATATGGGGATGATTTATAACAAGCATTGGATAATTTGAAGAAGGTATTGGTTAGATGTAGAGAAACCAACCTCTCACTCAGTCGAAAAATCTAGAATGTTTCTCATGGAAGGAATTGTTCTAGGTCACCACATATTCGGTATAGGAATAAGAGTGGACCTTGCCAAAATCGACAATATTTCCCAAATTAAGATCCTTGGTTCTAG
The DNA here is from genome assembly GCA_010110895.2 of Picea sitchensis. Lineage (NCBI taxonomy): Eukaryota > Viridiplantae > Streptophyta > Pinopsida > Pinales > Pinaceae > Picea > Picea sitchensis. The sequence continues at coordinate 18,049 of SNQJ01S0123186.1, read as the reverse complement.
AAATCAGAATATTCTTGGGGCATCTTGAGCTACTGTAGGAGTTCAAGAATTTCACAGGCCTGGAGTTCACACTGGTACCCCAGCAAAAGTGTCAGGTGTTGGGATGAGCAATGCCAGAATCTCCTTTGAGAATCTTAAAAGCAAAGGCTTTCAGAGTGCTCCTGCTTTTTGAGAATCCAAACAGTCTCTTCCTTTCATATATATACAAATACCTAGAATCTACTTTAGAGACATTAATAGGACTAAAAGGAAAGAAGCGATTCCTTATATATACTTTGTTAGTAGAACCTCTCACCTGCTGAAGAAAACTATATTGTCTCACGAGAAGAAAAAGAATTTTTATCATTAGTACATACCATCAACAAGTTTAGACACTATATAACAGGATCAAAAGTTTTTGTACTGCGACCACTCATTTATCAAGTACTTAATGAATAAACACATTACAAATGCTTAGAGTAACTATATGGTTTTTGTTACTACAATAATTTAATATCACTATCATAGGTAGGCCTAGAAGAGACAACTTGGTGTTGATTTCTTGTCTAGGCTTATCCATACAGGTGTCAGTACTCCAGTAGATGATGATTTTTTTGGATGAGAATTTATTTTCCATTTCTACTTTCACCCTTTGGTATGCAGACGTAGACAAATATTTGGTAACTGGAAAGATGCCTCAAGGTATGACATCGAGAGAAAAACAAAGAATTATTCAACTAAGTTCCAACTATATGTGGCATGAGGATACCTACTCTTGAGAGCAGGAGACCTTATTTGGTAATAAGAAGATGTGTCTGGGAAGATGAAATATAGGATATCTTCAGAGCCTACCATGAAAGCCCATGTGGAGGCCACTTTGATGACAAAAAGAAATCTTACAAAATCTACAATCTGGCTATTGGCCGACCATTTTTAAAAGATACAAAAAGAGAATATGTAATGGCTGCGATGATTTGCAAAGAATGGGAAAACCTACATCAGTCAATGAAATGCCTCTCCAAGCCCAATTAGTGATCGAACCCTTTGAAAATGGGCCTTATATTTTATGGGACCCTATCAATACCATATCCATGAAAAAAAAAGTATAGTTTACAAAATATCATAATAAAAAATGGAAGTAAAAGCAAAGGCTGTGTGTGTTTCTAATTGTTATGGAGCATCGTTTGGGAATTTTCACTTTAGGTGCCTTGGGGCAGTCGCTGACCAGGGGACACAGTTCATATCAAAATTTGGTCAAGGCTCTGTCAAACAATGCAAGTTAGGCCACAGTGTTTTCCCTATCACCTGAGATGTGGCCAAGTGGATCAGCCAGCAAGGTGATGGGGTCATCCTCCTTCAGACTATTTAGGCATCAAAGTGGGATGATGGGTTGCCCTGGGACTTGTGGACCTGCAAGACAGCCTAGAGGAAATGCAACAGTGTACACCTTATGGGTTGGTGTGTATGGGATGGAGTATCGCCCATGGGGAGTTTCAGGTAAAGGCCTTCAGAACTGTCATGCAATTAGGAATGGACATGAATGAAGCTCAAAAACATAGACTATTACAATTGAATGAGCTTGATGAGATAAGGCATGATGCTCTACAAAGAACCACCCTGTTACAAGAGAAAATGACCAAATGGCATGACAATTACATTAAAAAGAAGTCCTTCCAACAAGGTGATTGGGCCCTATTGTATGATATTAGGTTCAATAATTTCAAGGTTAGGCGTCTACTAGATGGATGGGGACCTATGAGGTTGTTATAGTCTATGAAAATGGTGCAATAAGGATAAATACTATTGATGAAAAACAGACTTCCCTTGTTGTAAATGAACATCGACTGAAGGTTTATCACAAACATCTTTCAAAGGAGGATTTTGTCAAAATGTTCTTCAGAGTTCCGAAATACAACTGGTAAGCAAGAGGGTTTCTCCTCCTGCTGACCTACCATACTAAGTTCAAATTGTATTTTTTGTACATAGGTGTGTCATCAAATGAAGTTTTTCTTTATTTTTGGTGCAGCTAACAAAGGAAAAAATATTAATTGGTGTTCCATGTAGATAAAAAATAATGGGGACAACTACCGGAGAGAATCTTATTTAGGATTTTAGGACTCTATAATTGAAAATGTCGGTGGCGAGGAACTGGCAGAGCTCGATGAAATCAGGTGATATAGAGGAGTGCTTCTTTAATTTTTGGACTCTTAAAATTGAAAATATGGGAGTGGAGCGGCTGGGATGGGTAAAAAATTCATGGACTGATTATAAAGATTTTCTTCAAGTTTTAGACTCTATAAAATTAGAAAATACCAGTGAGCATTAACTAATCCGGGCTCGATAAAAATACATAGAAAATTAGTAGTTAGGATTATTATTGTATTGTAATAAAGGAAATGCAGTAGTGTGGTCATGGTTCCAGAAGAAAGGAGTTATGTCATCTCAGTAACTGTTCATTTTAGAATACCCTCCTATTACAAATATCTCCTACATTATTCCTCTATAAACTTTGTCAACTGTGGTTTTGGTAATTGTATGAGAACACCAACTATATCTTATGAAATCATTGTCACCCGAATCGATTGTCAAGATTTTTAAGCTCCTAGAAAAATGTTCATTTTGTTCTTATATCATTGATGATCACCTCTATGTCTGAAGGGCCGCCATGTACTAAATCGTATCATTGTGCCTATAAATTTTAGGATCTATCGGTATAAAAAGAAGGGACCACAAGCTATTAGATACTAATTGTAATTTACACCACGGTGTCAGGCACTTTCAGATGTCTGATTGCCGTTGATCCTACTGACTACAAAATTCTACACATAGGTGATATGGTACTTAGATGATCCCATACAAATTTCAACTTGGCGTCCAGGCGATCTATTACTTAGATGATACGGTACTGGTAAGAATATGACGAGTAAATTTCATCATGTTTCCAAGTCACTGTCAAATTATTAGTCTTTAGGACATCTGAGGATTAGAACAATTTTTTTATTATTTCCAAGGAATTGGAGCTAAATGAATTTAGAACATGTGATTTCTCTTGGATCATGACCTATCCCTGTTTTTTCACGAATCTCTATAGAAATATTAGACCTCACTTCCATGAGGAGGAAGTGTCCTACGAAACATCAAGAATGCAAAATCTCGATGTCTTTTATCGGATCAAACTCATACTCCCTCTATCTATCCAGTAAATAAACCCCATGATTTGTTGTCGTACTATATGATATGACATGAACCATGAATCACATCCATATTGAATAATGATCCCGGTGATTTCATATACACGGTCTTGATCATAATGACCCATCCTTAAAGTGAATAATAAATGGAGCACCAAGCTACGAATCTGGAAACCATTAGTATATCCGACCCACCTCACCATATCATCATGAGTATCAACGTGACCATTGTAATCTACACTTCCATTCATAAGCGTGAGGCAGTCCACGACCTCACCACTGTCATGCTCTCTACTCATAGGATCATCTTATTCCTTCTTTCTTACGTGAAGCGGCTCTTTGAATCTAGAATCATATTCAAACTCTATCACAGGTCTTATCTTCACCTTCTTGGCCCCTTCACTGGACCGTGACCAGTTCCCTATGGGAAACTATTTATCGGGCTTCGGGGTTTTGGTATTTCCGCTACCACAAACCACTGTCTTCGTGAATCCTCGATCTCTGATTGTCGATGTGCGCTTCTACTACCTTTGGCCCCTACCGGATATGCCCTGTTCCATACGACCATTACCCATGAACATGGTCTCACCACTCTATTCGGAGTTTAGTCACTTCGATGTAAAAATCGCATGTCCGAGAATCCGCGATATGCACCCGATCCCCAGGTCGGCTTCTTTTTCACCTTTAGCCCTTTGACTGAAACCACTCATATGACCAATTCATGTGACCACAACCTTATCTCGTTGGGGATATGGGGTTCGCGATGTCATGATGCAAATGCCCTCGGGACTTCTGATCATCCAAATCCCAATTCTCAGCAATTATTGATTGTTCTCCACTCTGATTATTGTCCTCCTCCTTTGTTGTTCCGACAGCTGGATCCCACTGATCGGGGTTTCGCAGTTCATGAATTCAAAGGGAACAATTCACCTTTCACTGGGGTCCCCGATACCCCGATGAACTTCAAACGTCGATGGCTCTCGATGACTGCCGGTGTCCCGCGGAATGGATGGCTCTGATTCCTCCTCGGGGTTCATGACTTCCAGAATTATACGGTGCCTTGTCTCCGGGGCTGGCAGAAACTCAGGTGCGATTTTTCGATGGAAATGGGCCTCAGTCGGTTTCTCTCGTAGATGGTGATGCTAACTGCTGGCGTCCTTCTCAAATGGGCGATCCCGATTACTTCGGGATTTCGAGACTTTCAAACTTCCCTAGTTCCTCGACTTCAATCCAATTCTGAGTTTGATCTCCGATCCTTAGTGGATTTACGCCCATCCCCTCCGGAACCGGCTGATCCGGATCATGTCGGTTTAAAACTGGATTTTCAGATGTCTTGTCCGCGGGAATCTTCGATTTCGATCGTGTCGGGACTTCTCTCATCCTTCTCCGAAGCAACCTACGTGCACCTTCCCGATCCAACAGCTGTCGAGCATTCGAGTGAGATCCGAAGACTATCGGTCTCCTCCTTCTGCGGCTCCTCCTAAGCTCCTCCTGAACGCGTAAAACCAATGGTCCGGATAAAGTCTCTGTTGATCGGCGAACATTGTGCTCGGTTGAATACGTGCTTTCTTCCACGTCTTGAAGGAATTGAATTCCTTCCAGGTCTCAAACCTTATCTTCTTTCCTCAACGGGCTCCTGAACCGTGAGCTTCATCGTGCATGTACAAATGCTTTCTCCTTCTGAGCTTTTCTTCTCCTTTAGGTATCCTTAAAGGACTCTAGCATATGCACTCCTTGAACCTATCGCGCACCGCAGTCACGGTCCCTCTGATATACAATCACTTTCGGGCCTTGAGGGATTTCATTTCTCCCTTCCCACGGATAGAGAATAAAATACCTTCACGGTCTCTGCTCCAAGCAACCTCTTCGCGGAGTCCATGCAGATTTGATAACCCGGTGAAAATCACAGGGGATTCTTCCTGAGACTCCCCAAACTCAAGAGTTCTCACCTCGTGTCTATGTGTACACTTTCTCGGCCCTCTGGCGGAGTATCTTCTCCACCGAGCATTCAACAGTTAAGGTTCCCTCGTACCCTTGCGCCTCAATGCTCTCTTAGTAGAGCTCTTTCTCTTCCACAGAACACTCAACAATTCTGTCTCCCTCACCTGTGCACCTATGCACGCTCAATGCCCTCTAGCGAGCTTCGGAATCCTCGATGATTTTTTCCTTCAAACTCTCAAGCGAGTTCCTTCAGCCTGCCAACGGCCTGCAGCTCAATGCCCACTTGGAAGAGCTCTACAAAATTCTCAGTGATGCTTTCTGTACTTCTTTTGCACAGTTTTTTCTCTAAGGTATTCAACAACCTTTAGGTCTTCTTCCTCTGAGATATTGAATTCAGTTCATGTGCCTCAGCACATCTTCGTCTTTGTCGATTCCCTCAGGAGTTGAAGGGAAGTGCACTCATGGCCAGTGGTGAGTCTACAATGCTCTGTCATGCCCTCCTGACATTAGAACCTCAAAGCCCCTCAACCTGAAATCAAGCACACTCACCTTAATGGTATGATAGCAACACCGATCATAGCGCTATAATGAACCTCTGAGGCATGCATATAAGGCAGACATGTCGGGAAAAATTGATGTTGTTTATATTAAAATGGAAATCACATTTTACAAAGGTGTTCTCGAGCTCTCATCGGCTCTTCTCTCCTCTAACATTAATTCTTTAAAATGAGATCTCAAAATATCTTTTTACCTGAGGGGGATCTTCGAGCTCTTCCTTCCATCTCACATACTCTCATTAATTTGCATTGAATTACATTCAATGGGTTGTCTGGTCCAGAATCGAGGAACTAGATCTCGACCATACACATTAAATACCTATCTTATCTCTTGGCTGCACAAGGCATGGATTCTATGGCTCACCATCCTAAGACATTTTAATTACATTCATTTCAAATTTGAATGAGGTAGCGCCTCTCTCCTCGACTTTAAATGCATTATCTCGGCGTGGTATTTGGTTGTACTAGCGTGGAGAAATGATGCTCTGCATCATACTCCTCATCTGCAAAAATAATGAGCTCCTGCTCATGAGCTTCCCCAAACATTGGAATCCTCTTGGATCCCAAACAAATCTATGGAATTGTCCATCCGCTCCATCCTCCTCCTACTGCTGCTGCTTACGTCTTTGCTTCTTTGTTCTTTATTTAACGCTCTTCACCTTTCGGCCTCTCCTCGCAAGCCGGTTTAACAGTCTGTATCGGCCACGATGTCTTCTATCCTCACCTCATCGGCTCCGGTGGTGGTCCTATTGATGCGGTCTCCTCGGCTGCAAAATTTTTTTCTACAATTGGGAATCTATGATCTCCCATGCCATCTTCTTCATCATCTGTGGCCTCAAGTTGCCACTCTGGGAACCCGGCTCTGTAGTCTCTTCTTATTGACTTCTTTGCTTTCGACAAGCTCAAATGTTGTCGAGTCCCTGCAGGTGACCACAGTTGTTGACCAATCCTCCAACATTTCAACTCCATCTCTATGGGTGATAACTTTACACCTTGACTCCTCGACTTCCTCCTTTGCTAGCCCCGATTATACATCTTCTTGCCTTTCATCTTCCTGGTTATATATGTTGAGACACTCTCAGAATGCTCGTCTTCTTCTTTTGTTTCTTCTTGAGGAAACTTCCAAAGTCTACACTCTAATTCTTCTTCCTTCCACGGCGGTCATCATCCGTTGAGACTATTCTGCTGCTGCATTATCCACAACATCAATTTATACCTCCTCACGGGCACATGGTAGGAATATCCCAATTCCCCAATCATCAGAAGATCATTCGGATGTTCCTTCTCCTCTGTCGGTTGCCTGGCAGTCCTTTTCAATACGCTGTCGACCGAGACTGATCCCGAATTCACTTGCTCATCCACCTTGACACGGCAATATGGGAAGTCTCAGTGCTTCCCGAATAGAAACCATGATATCAACCAGTCCATCTTTATTAGCACTCCTTGCTAAATTGAACTCTCCTCTGAGTCCATGAGACCTTCTGATGGTCCCAAATTTTCATCTCTACCCACACGGAAGTTCAATATGCTTACGCTTCCCTCCACAGCGATCTTTGAGATCCCTCAATGATCTCTCATCATTTCCTTCCTGGCAAATTGAAATTCCTCGGCTTTCCTCATGACAGTCTGTGAGATCCATACCCTCTTGGCAAGCTGGAATTTCTTCTTCTTTGCCTTCACAGTAGTCCTTGAGATCCTCGGCTGATCCCAATTCATCTTCTTCATCATCCCAATCATCGATACCTTTTCCAGTCTCTGGCTCATAGTCATAAATCATATTTTCCTTTATGGCCTTGAGGTTTTTAGGCATACCTCGCCATGTCTTCAACAACTTACCTTTGTCTCTTGACCATCAACTCCTTGTTGGCCATTTCACACTTGCCTTCTCCATGGGAAAATTTTGCATTCGTCTCCTCCTTCTATCCTGTTGCATCCGCAGTTCGAACTCCTTTATGTTTGCCTTTAATTCATAGAGTTCTCTTGTCATTTATTTATCCCATTGTGAGATTTTTTCCCTTTCTCTTCTTTCTATGGCCTTGTTAGCCATCTTCCTGTCTCTGTCTCCCTCTTTGGAAAACCTGCTGCTGTCACTACTGCAATACTGAGTGCTCAGCTTCATCCTACAGTCCCAATCACCCGGCTAACTCCTGAATACGCCTGCCTGCAACCAATCGTCTTACAGAGTCCTCCAACAACTATGTCTTCTTCTACCTCTTCTATCTGCAGTATACAAACATAAACAGGCTCTGATACCGCAATGTGTGTCGAGTGCTTTTCTCTTCTTGCTCTCTTTGCCTAAAATATACAAGCAAGAACTAGCTCTAATACCCATGACCGCGGACAAGAAGTCGTGACCTCACCCCGTTGTGCTCTCCTGCTCATAGGATCGCTCTTATTCCTTATTTCTTCTGAGTCGAAGCATCTCTTTATATCCCCTCAGGAATCACTATTCAAAACTCTATCCATAGGTCCTTGTTTTCACCTTCTCGGCCCCTTCACCAGACCGTGACCAATTTCCCCACAAAAAACTGTTATCGAGCTTTAGGGTTTCGGTATTTTCGCTACCACAAACCCTTTGTCCTAAGTGAATCTCCCATCTCACGATTGTCGATGTGCTTCTGCTTTATTACCGGCTATGCCCCATTCCATATGACCATTACCCCATGACCTTGGTCTCACCACTCTATCGGAGTTTCGACACTTTCGATGTCAAAATGCGCATGTCCATGGGACTCGCGATATGATGATCCCCGATCAGCTCCTTTTCGACCTTTAGCCCTTCGGCTTCGGCTCGGCTCATATGACCAATTCCATGACCACAAACTTATCCCGCCGATCCGGGTGCATAGTCTCATGATGGCAGCCTCGGGACTTGATTGTCCAAATCCGATTCTGCGCTTGGTCGACCGGTTTTTCTCCCGCTGCGGTGTTATCCTCCTCCTTTTCTATTCTGACAGCTGGCCCCAGCGATCGAGGGGGTTCATGATTAGCGAATTCAAAGGCACAATTCACTTGTCGCAGAACATCCACGATATCGATGAACATAGCGATGGCTCTCAATGGTGCCACTGTCCCGCGGATGGGCCGACTCTAATTCCTCTCGGGGTTCCACAACTTCAAAGTTCAGCGGAGTGCCTTGTCTCGGCCTCGAAAGTCAGGTGTCGATTTGCCGATAAATGACCTCTGGCGGTTCTCCTTGATAAGTATTTGATGCTTAACTCATCGTCCTTCTCAAATAAACTGATCCCGATCTTGTCCGGATTTGAGGCTTCATTACCTGGTTCCCTACGACTTCAGCTAACATCGATTCTCACAGTCTTAGATCTCACGATCTCGATGGATTCGCCGCATCCTCCGAGCGGAATGGTCGGATTATCATTGGGGTTCCAGGCACGGATTTTTTTCCTGATCTCTTGTCCATGGGAATACCGATTTTTCGATGCACAGCCGGACTTCTCTCCTCCTACTCTAGAGATTAACCTCAGGTGCACCTTCTCGACCCAATGTTTGTCGGGCATTAGTGAGATCGGTGGCTGTGGTCTCCTCATACCGCGGCTCTGTGAGATCCTCTGAGCATTGTAAAATTGGCCGGTCAGATCGTCTCGCTGGGGTTGTTAGCTCTTGTGATCCCTCAATGCAGTTCTTTCTTTCTGGCATGCTCTTGGAAGGTGGTCGGTTCCTTCAAAGGTCAAACCTTATCTTCTTTCCTCCTTGAGCTCTCGAGACCGCAGGCTTCAGATGCGTGTACAAACACTTGCTCGCCAGGCTTTTAATTCTCCTTCGTATCCTTAAAGAACTGCGGGTGTCTTCCTCCTTGCAGACCTCTATGCACGGTCGCGGTCCTCCTAAGATTATACAATCCTTTCGGGCCCCTAAGGGATTTTTGTTTCTCCTTCCCCACAGATGGAGAACAAAAATACCTTCCTGGTCCTATGCTCAAGAAACCTCCTTGTTGAGACTCCTAGGTATTCAGCAACCCAGTGAAAATCCCTCAGTGGATTCTTCCCAGAATTCCAGAACTCAAAGAGTTATCTATTCTCATGTGCCTACTTGCACGTTTTATCGACGCCCTCCTGGCGGAGTAACTTCTCCACAAAACGTTGACAAGTTGCAGGTTCCCTCTACGTACCCTTTGCTGCTCAATACCCTACTAGCGAGATCTCTTTCTCTTCCACGAACACTCAGCGATTCTATCTTCTGTGCACCTATGCACTGCTCGAATTCCTCTAATGAGCTTCCGGAATCCTTAGTGATTTTGTTCCTTCTTCAAACTCTCAACAAAGTTATTCCTCAAATGTACCGCAACGCATACGCTCAATTCCCACCTAGCAGAGCTTCACAAAACTCCTAAAAGATTCTGTTTGCAACTATGTTTCTTATCCACAACCTTGCCTCCAAATTGATGACAACCTTGAGTCTTCTTCCTCTGTTTGTTGACTTTAGTTCATGTATTGCTCGGCCGTCTTTATTGTGACTCCTCGGGTTGAAGTGCACTCAATGCCAGATGTTAGTCACGCAGCAGCTCTGTCATGTCCTCACAGTAAAACCTCAAGACCCTCAGCACGAAATCAAGCACTCCACTGCTAATGGTATGATAGCAACGGACAATCCTGGCTTATATAATGAACACACCTGGGGCATGCATATAAGACCAAACATATCTGAGGAGGAAAAATGTTGATTGTTTATATTCAAAATGTGTCGCCTATATTTTAGAAAGATTTCTCGGGCTCTCTGGATCTTCTCTCCTCTGCCATTGCTTCTTCAAGTAAAGGATATCAAAAGATATCTTTTGCACAGGGGCTCATTGGCTTCCCTCAGGGTTCACCTATCTATTAAATTACATTCAATGGGTTGTCTAGTCGAGTCGAGGACAGATCTAAATACATACACACATTAATGCCTATCTTATCTACGGCCTGCGCAAAGGCATGACTTCTATCGCTATGACCTAGACATTTAATTACATTCATTTCAAATTTGAGATAGGATCGCACCTCTCAGTTAAATGCGCTCTTGGCCGTGTTGTTGTTTGGTAACTAACTTGGGCGATGCTCTGCATCCTCTGGCAGCTCTTAGGATACGCCCTCTAGATGAGCATTATTTACAATTGTTGTCACACTATCTACAAACACCATATCCCTTCATATCCCTTGCATGTTTCTCCCAACCAATACTCCATCATCCAGTAATCAATCATTGACCCTCACATTAAAGCTGCTTTATCCATAGGAGAATTGTTTAAGGTAGCATGTCGATTCGATAGGCATGGGCCATATTTCAAATATCTGAGGAGAAACAAAGAATATCAAACATGAAAAGAAATGTGAGCAGTGATTGGGTGCCATTTTTGGAGAAATTTAAAGGTCATCATGAATTTCCTCTAGATCTTTGTGAAGATATCGGGATGGAGAAAATGTGTAGCTTGGGGATGTGAGGTTAACAATTACAGAGGTCACTATAACAGAATTTATGGGTCTCCTGATGGCTAGAGAAAAATAATTCAAGAGAGTGATCGTTGACAAAAGTCATCAAAAATTCCTTAAGCGAGCAACATGATACTGATTGGACCAAGGGCATCCCTCGAATACATCAAGAGGAATCTTTGGATGGTGCATATAAGTTCGCGGAAATTCCTCACTGCTTGATGTTCATGACCTTCATTTATCGTTAAATATTTTTTCACATTTTGAGGGAGGACCACTAATTAATTTTCCCCACTTTTTATGGATGATTTTAAAGAAAATGGCAAAAGGGGTGAGGCCAGTTTCCAAGAAACCTAAAAATAGCCTTCATCATCATGGTTTAATCAAACTTCTAGTTGTTCATGCTTTAAAAACACAAGGGGTAGTTGGAGTAGTTAGTCCAATAGGGTTTCACTTTCTGAGAAAATCAGTCGATTGAGACACAAGAGGCGAGGAGCACATAGTTGGATCAAGAAAAACAAAGAAAGACAAAAATGGCATGTCGGGAGGCAAAGACAACTGCTATGCAACTCATCTTAACCCATTGAAATTAGTGACAAAAACTGCAATGAAGTAGGAAACTGTTATGTCGAAAGACAACCACTTAATTCCAGAGAATAAGTCCTACTTTGGTTAAAAGGAGTAAAAGACGAAAATAATGCTCAGACCAGGTGGTCAATCAGATAGCGTTATTGAAACAATTGTGGAAATGTCATCATAACCAACCAGTCAAATAGAGAATACAACTGACTTCCATTTACAAAGCAAGAAAAATTCTACACTAGCTAAAGCGTCTAGCTCGGTCTTGTGCCCTAAAGACCAATGATCATAGAATAAGAAACAAAAGAAGGAGACGGATCAATAGGATATTTTACTAGAGCCAACTGTAACACCCCCTCTGAAATCCTCTAAAAAATTGAAAAGTATTTATGAAGTTACTCTGCCTTCCCAGAGTTCAGTTGGTGGATTGAAGGGGACTGCAAATGTGACAACTTAAAATAGAAAGAAACCAGAAGGAAAGGAGGCACAAGTTCGAGATCCCATGCTTAATCTTCGGGGATAGGAATCACCGGGTTTCAGTAGAAGAAAACCACGGAATTTACAATTCAATTCCACAAGATAAAATTCAAGTCAACACGGGAGGAGCCGGTGTCGGGCCTGCCTTTAGATGGAAATCTAGAAAGGAAACTGTTTGAAAATCCTGCCCTATTAGCAGTTCACAAGAAGCATTTGCCCATATGCGAGGGACCACCGGAAGTGTGAGCAATAGAACAGCTCCAAACGTAACTTCTCCTCCAAGGGAATATATGGATATTCCAGTTATGCGGAAGGAATTGGTTGGGGGCTGCCACAAGTGCCTTGAGAAGGGATAGTGACAATATAAATTGAGATGGAAGGGTGGTAACATGGGAATTTGATGGTTGAGGAAAGGAAAATAAACAGAGGTGGTAACTCAGGAGCAATCACGCAGGTCTGGGAAGAGTCTTTGAGAGGCGAAGGTGTAAGGCTGTGAAAGTTTGAGAAACTAAAAAGAAATTTCGAATATAGTAGCCAAAATACTCACACCAACCGAACAAGTCCCTGAATAAACATTTTAACATAAATTGAGAAAGGTGAAAGAAAAGTTAGGAATTACAAAATACTAGGCAGACATATCAAAGGCAAAGATACATAATTGAAAAGCGACATGCATAAGTCTCTATAGAGCACCATAGTCTTGTGATTGATCCATTACACTAGGGTGATCAATAAGGAATTGAAGAATGAAGCTTATGGTGTTAACATTTTTTCAATCTGAGGAATGACAAAGGAGGGACCAATTATGAAAAAAATTTTTGGGTATCAGTTTTTCATAAAGTTGCATGAGGACATGGAACATCTTAGCATGGGGAGAAAATGTGAGTCTCCATTTTGACATAAGATATACCCTATATTACCTATATATATGCCTTTTTCCCTCTATTATAAACCTATACTTGACTACTCCCTCCCAAAACACATGCCTAATATCTATCTCATATCCACAAGAGGTAATTGATGATTTAAAGCATATTTGTTTAACTTTCTTAAATTAATTCAATTGAAACTGATTTATTTTGTATAGTACTAATGATTTGATTTATGAGCAGTATATTTAGCACTACTAGACACCGTGTAATTTGGTACCAAATCCATTATAGTACCCAAAAGAAATTTAATCGATTACCAAATCCATTTGGTACCAAAGACAGTAATGCTATTCAGTATACTTACTCCTCTCTATTAGAATTACTAGACTTCATGGCCTGGTCATCCAGGTACAGAACCTTTGTTTCAGAATACACCAGTTACACAAAGAATAATGGTGAAAGGATTTCAAGAAAACAGTTAATTAAAAGCACAGTGATTTCCATTTACAAGACTATCCCTCATGCCATTATCATAAAGGATAAATCGATCAAAGGCTCAGTGAAGTCTTAGATGTGATTTCTCCAGGCCGTTAATGTTTATCCATGGATGTTGATGGTATCATCTTTCTTTATAATGGATGTTGTGTAGATGATAAAAAAGGGATATATATAGTGAATGTAAAATATGTGGAGACAGGCAATGCTTATCATTGTCATGTGTAGTGATGAGACTCTTTGATCCAGTTTACAGAGTTAGTTAATGCAAGATCTTTTATCTCAGTTCTTGGATGTGAGATGAAGGTACAGGTCTGCATTGCTCTTAATGGGTTCCTTGTTGGTTCGTTAAAGGGCTTCCACACCCCAGCTAAGGTGAAGCATCCTTATTTATAAGTTATGTGTGTTTATTGTGGATGGTTCTGTGATTACTGCGGTCACGTTGGTCTTTTTCATTTTGAGGATTGAGCATTGGAGTTAATCATTTTGGATTGGTGTGAATAAACAAGTGTTAGATCGAATAGACATTTCATTTCTCATATGTTGAAGGTAGCTATTTCATAATTTGAAATATGGGACTGATATTTTGAGTTTACAACTGTAGTAGACCTAGTATGCATAGGGGAGAAGGAGACTTTTATGGCCTACCCTTCCTTTGCCAGTCGGCTCAGGACCTCCTCTCCTCCCGGTAGAAGGGGTCCAAGCCCCTTCCTATTCCCCTTGAGAATGGCGGTACCCACAGTGTCCTTCCCGCGCGATTCTCCCTTAGGGTTCGAGGAATCAGGACCTCGCTGATCTTGAGTCTCCACTGGCTCAGTTCCTTTACCTCTTCAAACCCGATCCCGGGCCAGTGAAAGGTCAGCAGCTCTGATCTCGGGGATTTTCCTACTCGAGGAAAAGCAGCGGGTAAAGCGATTGAGATACTTACCCTTGAGCCAGACAGATGTGCCAGTATGCCTCCACTTGTCCCATGACTTCCGGGCCCTAGCACTTGCCCTTTGATCACGGGATTTCGCGGTTCGTGGGTCCGCGACTCCAAGTCTCTGGCTGCTGGAAACCCCGAATGCCAAAAACCCCGATGCTCCGGATTCGCGCCACCTGTCTATCTTTGATGTTGACTCAGATCAAATTGGGGGATCGCACTTCGTGATGTTACCATGCATGAAGTCTTTGCACTCTGAAGCCAGATTACGTAGATGTCATTGTAATAACTCTAATTTTGTATTGAGGGTTAAACCCCTCGCTCCTTCCTTTGGATCTGACGATCCACGAGACCTTGGGAGTTCTCACGACAGATTCAAGTCGCTGCTTCTCTTCCTCTATGAAGAGATCTCTGTTCCAACACCTTCCTCAGGTGCAGAACCAAGTTATCCTCGAGCTTCCTTCATTTCGAGCTTCTTTACAGGAGTCCTTCGAACATGTCCTTGTGCTCCATTCAATCACTTAAAGTGTCGAGATCCTCTGATCGTCGCCCCTCTGCATGGTTCAACTCCTCCTTCTCTCCGGACTTGCTCTTGAGACTCGACTTCGACACACTTTCACCTGCACGGCTCGGATACCTTCAACCCCACTCTGGGAAACGAAGAACAAAAGTTCAATTGCTTGGCCTCCTCGGCCTCTATCTTGGAGGGTATTCAATGCCTACGATCTGAGAATCTCTTGGTTCAAGCAGAGAAGCAATTGAATCCCATTCCCTCAGGTTCCTAACATGATAGGCAACTATAGCGATATATAGGAGATAAGCATAGAAAGAAGCAAGTAGCAGAAGCATAACATCAACAACAGAAAGTATCAACATCTATAGATTGAATCAAAGCTCTTCCCTATTAATTCAATAGCGTATGGAGTTCTTCCACTGACTCTGCTCTCCTCTTTCCTCTTGCTAATAATGAAAATCATCCTGATGATACAAGGAGGTGTCTATACTCAGATTTTCCCTCTTTCGAAGAGTGACTTGTCTAATCTCTGACTACTTTCTATCTACCTTAATTGTATTAAGCTGCCTTCCTATCACATAACATAATACATATGTGTTTAGGAATGCCTTTAGTAAATGGTGGTGAAGCATAGCGAATACCAGTGAAATTCAAGTAAAGAGAAAAGGTTTGTTGGCTGGTCCAGCTGTACAATTATTTTCCTCCTCGCACTGGTTCATACGATGAATTTCGAATGCTGCGGATGCTCCTGCATCTGCTTTATATTTCATCTTGAGTATCTTGTAATAAGAATGTTTGGAGTTATAATTGAAACTTCCTTATTTTGGTTTGATTGAATTACATGAGGTTGAAGTTGGCTTTTCTTTTGAGAATGGTTGGAATTGATTATTTTAATTTCTCTGGAGATAAGCTTCTTAAGTTCATCCCTTTAATTCAAGTGCGAGAAATGAACAAACTTGTTTCTCTAGGGCAACATCTCTTTGATTGATTGTTTATTTAAGTTCCATTATTAGTTTTCTCTTCTAGGTTCAAAGAATACTTTGAAGTATTTAGAAATCTTAAAAAATAGGATTTGTATGTTGTTATATTATGTAGCTATTTCATAATTTGAAATATGGGACTGATATTTTGAGTTTATGACTGTAGTAGACCTAGTATCGCAAGGGACAAGGAGACTTTATATTTCATCTTGATGTATTGTAATAAAGTATTTCAGTTATATTGAACTTCCCTTATGCTGGTTTGATTGAATTACATGAGGTTGAAGTTGGCTTTTCTTTTGAGAATGGTTGGAATTGATTATTTTAATTGCTACAGGAGATAAGCTTCTTAAAGTTCATCTTTTCAATTCAAGCGCCAAAAATGAACAAACTTGTTTCTCTAGGGCAACATCTCTCTGATTGACTGTTTATTTAAGTTCCATTATCAGTTTTCTCTTCTAGGTTCAGAGAATACTTTGAAGTATTTAGAAATCTTAGAAATAGGATTTTTATGTTATTAATTATTTCCTATATGCAATAGACTTAGGTAGGTTACTTGTTCTCAGTACATATGGTGTAAAGACTCTTTCGATTACGAATCTCAGATTGACATTTAAATGAGTGTGAGATATACATTGAACATATTTACACACCAACAATGAGATGCTACAGTTGTAGTGGATTTGGCCACAAATCCCAGGATTGCTGGAACAAAAGAAGAATTTCCATAATGAGGAATTCACATAGCATGGCTAGAAGAAGGAATGAAGTAAGGAAGGGACACATATTTGAGAAGATGGATGCTCAGAGCTCAATTTTTGAGAAGCAGGGACACCTAAAGAACTGGGTGAAGAAGACAGAGCAGCCAGAACAGAATGAAAGACTAAAGTGAAGCTCAAGTGTGTCATCTACAGAGGCATACATGGGTGACAATGGTGGTAGTCGCATACATACGCAAGATGGCCTTGTATAGGTTGGGTACATACACGAGATGTTGTGCTACAGGTTGAGTATTTGTGATGAAGCCTAAGGAAATGGGGCTATGAACATGGATTGCATCTTGATTTGATGGTATAACATTTTACTGTAGATTCAGACACTATTTGATGCAGGTTTAAGTGTTCATCTAAGGTGATGATGTAAAATAAAATATTGGGTGCATGGGACTAACCCATGAGTGTCGATTGATGCATTTTTTGTTGAAGAAGAATGTTGGTTATGACATTGAGGTTATGACACCTTGTTATGTGATATATCTTGATGATGTACATTGGAAGATTACCTGTTGGAAAACTTGATGCATTCACTTGGCATATGGATGGGAAAATTTTTGGGACATGTACCTGGTGAGTTAATGAGTTGATCATGTTGTACATCATTGATGATCTATAGTTTATGCATGATTGTCACCTTGGTAGAGGCACCCATTAGCAGTTTGATTGACATGGAAGATTTAGCATACATATATGAGGATTCATCATGTTGTGGTATTGGTGCATAGTTGATGTACTTGCTTGATACATGTTGATATGCATTTTTGGTACATTCATAGATGGCATATGTTTGATGATAGTACACCACTGGTATTACTTGATTATTAGAACAAATTGGTACTTGTTTGAGATACATGGTAGATATATATCTTTGGTGATATGACACTTGGTTGTGGCACTTGGTTCATGGTGGAGACATATCATATGCAAATGGTTGGAATATTGGTAGATTGACATGTCCAACATATTGATGCATGCACATGGATGGAATGATGGAAGCATATGGTTGATACATTTTATTAATGATAATTTTTTTATGTACATAGGTGATGTGCATGGTGGGAACATTTTGGTACATGATGTAATTGGTTGATCTTTTTGATGATTCTCTATTTCATTATTGGCATATCTTTCATGATGTTTGGTATGGAATAAGTTTGATGCATGAGCAGGTCCAAGGATCGTTATATGGTAGCTCATTGTTCATCTTGCAGAGAAGATAGGGGGAGACATACCCTTAGGGGGAGTCATTTTTCTTCCCATGATTCGAGGAGGAGATATTTATCAGATGCATACCTAGAAAAGAGTCTTATATTTGAAGAAAAAGTACAAAGGCATAATTC
>SNQJ01S0123183.1:19144-30787 GCA_010110895.2 Picea sitchensis | reverse complement strand
CTTGGGTCCATTACCCAAACCCGGGGTCTCCAAATTCTCATGGCCATAACTCTCTAACCATGAGGAGTTATGTGACATTCCACATACCACCGGAAATGGAATGAAAAGAAATATCCATATAGGATAGTTTACCTGACAAATTCATTGTCCTTCATCTCATTATTCCACAATTAATCATGGGTTCTCTTACTCCGCAAAGAGTTTTCCCGTGAGGGATTTCACCATAATGGGACCACGTTGGAGTTCATCTATATTTACTTCTTATCAACCATGACAAGACAATAATGAGTCATCTTTACATAAAACAATATTGGGTCCATTACCCAAACCTTTGTGTTGCAGGTCTTTCTTCAAGGGTTGACATCAATGACAACCAACCTTAATCAACATTAGCATGCCACATAGGCATGTTGGTAGGAATGCGTGCACATTCTTAAGAATGTGTTTGTGTTCTTAAGAATGTGTGTGCATTCGTAAGAACATTTTTTCATTCCTAGGAACGTGCATGCATTCATGTTGTGCTCATTTTTTAAGGGACCATTGGCATGATATTTTCCCATCTACATGTCATACCTCCCATTTTTCTTGGTTTGATCAACCAATGAGGAGTAGAGGATCAAGATCAAAGCCTAGGATCTTTCCACTGTGTCCTTCTCCACCTAGGTATGCTTTATTTTTTATCATTTCCTTTGTTATCTTTGTCTCCTCTCTTGTTTTCTTTGTCTCCTACTTTTTTATCTTTGTATCCTCTCTTATTTTCTCTATCTCCTCTCTTTGTCTGCTTCTTTTTTATCTGCCAACAAATCACTAATCTTGTATAGGTTATTTTCAAGTTAATTGTAAAGATAACACATATTTTTTATTTGTTTTACACAAAATTATCTTAATGATTTTGTTCCGATAAAATGAAGTTGTTGTTTGTAATACCTTTGTCATAAGTGCACTTATTAAATTGTAGAAAATATTATTAAAATGATTCCTGGAGACAATGAAAAATTCCCACAAGAAAACCAAGGAGAGAAAAACTCCAACCCACCACAACCACCAAGCATAAACACACAGATTGATGAGGGGTTGGTTACTTTTAGATCACTTGTCAATGATTTAAGGGGAACTAGAGAACCTATTCGAGAGTCCTTGGCCACTTTGTTAGACTTCATTGTGAGGTCCATTGTAAGTGCCCAAGGGAAATTAACTTATATTTCTAAATATAGGGCTAGAATGTTTAAGTTTTACAGGACTAGAATGGATAGAAACCAATTTAGATACTTAGTTATTACAAAAAAATATATGATGTCCCTTTTTATTGATCCTTTATCTACACAAAAACCACATGTCACCAAGAATTGTATTTGTATTGATTGGTGCATCCACCCATAAATTCTTCTAAACTATATGGATAGGTGTTTTATGGTATTTGATGCACCTCACTGCAATAATATGGAGGTGCCTTTATATTGTTTGAGAAAATTATGGACAGAATTTGTTTTGGGTCACCATGTCAACTAATTTGACATTGGTGACTTCCAAGAGGTGCGTCAAGGGTCTACACAGGACCAAGATCATGTTAGGAGTGCTCCCATTTTAGGTCCTCATGCTCCAAGTCAAATGCCTAACCCCTCTTCCCAACATCATCTTGTTGCAGACAACTTGTAACATGTACAAGTATCTTTCTCACCATTGACTGAGATCCTAGTGCAACATGGTAACTTTGTTGCACTATCTCGGTAGGAGGTGTCTAATGGTGACATCGATAGAGGGTTTGGACCTTCAACCCCTAGAGAAGAGTGTAGTGAGGAGAGGGAACATGGACATATCATTCATTCATGTAAACCTCATAGATGTTGAAGTTGCAGGAAAACTTCCTATGGGCATATGGAGGTCAATGGACAACTGAGCTTCATGGAGGAGGTTAGTATCTTAACCATCTCCATGTTCTTCATTGTAATATATTTATATACTATTATGTGTATTTATTTTTATATTTTATTGTATGATGTTTTGTATTTGATACACCTGAATAGCAAACCCTCTACGCAGATATATGCATCGGTGTCTATCTCCATAACCAATGCAGTGGTAGAGGAAACCTTCTCTTTCGATGTTTCGCATACACAGGTATGTGTCACGTTTGATAAATTCACCATGGTGATTTATTTATTTTATGGCATTCTCAAATTTACATTCTTCTTATGTTTCTATAGGTTGCATGACCAAGCAGTGTCAGGCAATGTCCACCTGGGATGGACAAGTCACTTGTCTCATAGGTATCATGTGCTGAGTTAAATCTCATTTAAATATCAAATTAGTTGTATTTATGTTGTTTGATTTTACTATTTGGTACTAATAACAATATTATTAATATGTATGTAGGCTGTTGATATTTTCGCTAGTTATAATACTAGTTGATGTTTTGGGTAGTCGACCATGTATTTTGGGTTACCTATTTCCAAGCCAGGCATTATTCCATCGCTTATACATCCCATGGGGGTTCATCATCACCCACCCCCATTATATTTCTTATTTGATGCACCTGTAGGCCACCCATCCACACCACCTATTCCATTTCATCCATCCATAGTGGATGCACCCATATGCCACCCTCCGCCACCACCATTTCCATATGCAGCATCCACCATGTTTTCCACAGTAGATGTTTCCTCGGAGCAGGTTGTACAGTCAAGTTATCCACATACCAAAAACTCTCCATCGATGCCTGGGATATTCATGGTGAGATAATGTGTTGATTATCAATTTTTATGTATCATTAATGGAATTTATTTTATTGATATTTTTTTAAATTTCATGCTTTGATCCTTGTAATTGATGTAGGGTGGCATCATTGAAATATTAGGTCATAGAGGAGGGTAACACCCTCGCGATTTTCAGTACCATATTTGGTGATTTGTCTTATGTTGAATTACAAAGTATCATTTGTAAGTCTTTTAATTCATTGTGGAAAAAAACTTATAACAATGTTTTTCTTTGTGCAGTCTTCAGAGAGGTGAACCACACCCAGGTGCAAAACCACTTGAGGTGCTTCTTCGAGCAAGAGAATAAAGATAAATTTATAGGATGCTCCTGAGGGTTGGGATGGTGGTAGTGGACAATGAGTTACCAATGACTCCATTTTGTATCTAGGACACCATATGGTGGTTTTTTTATATTAGGGCACTTGTTGTCGTAATGTATATTGGGCACGATGTGCCATATTGTAAAAAATGTACAATTTATACAATGTTGAATATATATATATATATGTGTGTGTGTGTGTGTGTGTGTGTGTGTACACACAAACACACACATTTCATGGCACTTTTTCAATGAATCTCTTTGTTTTTTCATTCTATGTTGATGAATATATGAATTTGATGTGTGTGAATGTATGAATTTATTTAATTTGATTAATTATTTTTTAAAGTGTGAAGTAAGTCTCTCTAAGTAAGAATAGTTCATTTTTTCTAAAGTTATTATAAACACTTGTGTTACGCATTAAGGAATCTCTTATGGTGGAAAAGATTTCTACGTGATAAATCCATATGAAATTAATGGTTCTCAAGGATCTAAATTTGACAAAAGTCTGAAGTCCCATCCTAGTTAAGACTCTAGGAATCAATAATAAGAATCATGTAAGCTAACATAATCACAATAGAAATAAGAGAGTTGAAACCTCACATTACTTTATCCAAAATGAAGCATGGATCATTATAATGGCAATCACAACATGTTACAAGGTTTTCTTAATACAAAATCAAAACATAAAATATGAGTGCACAAAAAGGCCTCACATCAAATGAAAATATACCTCAAATTATCCATTAAGCTTTCCAAAATTTTATACAATGTATCCCAAGAGGAGAGATCCTAAATACCCAAATTGTCCACCCTTTACAGTGGAGAGAGAGAACTATTCTTTATAGAGTGAGCCTCTTCTATTATACAATAAAATATTATTATTTGCTAACTAACTCCATGACAATTCAAATAAATATTATAATAATGAATTAGTTATATATCTCCTCAATCCATGGTTGAACATGATACAACATGTGTATATTAGCCTCTCCAAATTAATTTTACCTCATCCAAAAATAGTAGTAGTATGCACCAAATAATTCTCATGAATGGGATACACCACCAAAAATAGGCATCAAGCCAATTCAAATTCCAAGTGTCCACATGGAATGTTCCCTCCAAGAATGTGCATGCATGCAACCATTTCACATGTGTGAATTCCAATGTATCCAAATCCATGTATGAATGTGCAAGATGCCAAGTGGATGGAGCGTCCACAACAAAGTATGTGAACAATGCCTAGCCTTACCTTGCCTTGCTTTTTTTTTCATTACTTGCCTATCCTTGCCTTGCCTTTTGTTCCCTTACCCTGCCTTGTATTTCATTGTCTTTCCTTACCTTGCCTTGCCTTGCCATGCCATACCATACCCTGCCTTTCCTTGAATTTCATTTCCATTTCATTCCTTGAGTTTTCATGTCATGCCTTGTCTTACCTTCACTTTTCATGCCATGTCATATCATTCTTTTCCATGCCATGTAATTCCATGATTTTCCATGCCATGCCATGTCATTCCATGCCTTAACATGTCATGCCATGCCTTTCCATGCCTTTCCTAATTTCCTTGGAATTCCTTCATTTTCCTTTCCTTTCCTTTCCATTTAATTCCTTGNATGCCATGCCTTGTCAATCCTTTCCTTTCCATGAAATTCCTTGCCATGCCTTCCCTTGCCTTTCCATGCCATGCCTTGTCTTTCCATGTCATTCCATGCCTTGCCTTGCTATGCCATGCCATGTCATGTTATGCCTTTCTTGTCCATGTCATGCCATGCTTTTCCTTTCCTTTCCATTCCATGCCTTGCTTTCCCATGCTATGCCTTACCTTTCCATGTCATGTCATGCCATTCCATGCTATTCCTTTCATTTCCTTGCCATGTCATGCCATGCCATGCCTTGCATTGTCATGCCATGCCTTTCATTTTCATTCCATGCCATGCCTTTCCTTCCCATGTCATGCCTTTCCTTTCCTTCACTTTCCATGACATTCCATGCCATACCTTTCCATGCCATTCCATTGCATGTCTTTAATTTGCATGCCATCCATTGCCATGCCTTTCCTTGTCATGCCATGCCTTGCCTTGTCATTCCATGCCTTTTCTTTCCATTCCATGACATGCCTTTCCTTTCCATGTAATTCCATGCCAAGCCTTTCCTTGTCATGTCATGTGTTAGCACATAGAATTTTAGGGGTCAAAAAGAGTCACTTTGGTTTAGGTTTTGAGTTTTTAGGTTGTGGTCATAAATTAGGTTTTGTTTTAAATAAATGAAGTTATGTCTAGCCTTAGTCTAGAGTATTCAGGTTATGTAATTTGTTATCAATGAAAAGGTAAATAAATCGCCATGAGTCACACCTTTGATTTTTACATCATTACCTTAACATGTCACACCTCCAAGTTGTACACAAGGTTTCTTCTATCACCATCTATCTTTTTAAGTGTCAAGTCAAAGTTGGGTGTATGTGCTTCCAAGTCACTAGGAGAGTTCACAACGTACTCTAAGTACCCAATTCATTGATTTTTCATCATTACAATTAAAGAATCGTGTCAAAGATGATTCCATTGTTTTCAGAGCCTAGATTTAACCACTTCTTTAGGGATTATGTCAAAAGATCTACTAGCAGTCTCCTTAAAGTATGCAATATGTATTTGAATTTGGAGATGCATAATGGTTGAAGAGGATCCTTGAAATTTGGATTACTTGTTGATATATCAATTCAAATTCACATGCATCAACATCAAAACTAGGTTTATCAAGTACTACTTGATGGTCTCCACATTGTTCAAAGGCTAAAAGAGGGTTTTATGTTTTTCATTGCACTGGCGTTGCAAACCCTTTGTTTCCAGAATTGGTCGAAACCATCATTTTATGTATCATTTTGAAGTGTAATCGTAATTCATTGAAGGAGACCTCTATCAAACCTGAAGTATATGGTCAAATCATTTGAGAACATATCCTGAAATTGCATACTTCAGTAGTGCTGCAAACTGATATTTATGTTGTTGAAACCCTGTTATTAGCAAGAATCTTCAATTGTCTTCCTTTCATTACAAATATCAATGGTTGTTCTTTTATTCCTCATTTTTGTAAGATGTTCTATCTCATACCATTGATGTATATAAAGCGACTACAACGGGTGAAAAAAAATATATTTTAAAGCAGCGTTACGAAATTAAACATCATGAGAAAAGCAACATCACCGATACGTCATTCACATGAAACAAATATTAATGCATTAAAAATCAATTACGAAAAAAGTGTCGAAACATCAACACCATGAACCACGACATGCATATCGATGTATTAATGCATTAATTATCAGTAGCCAACCTCAATCCATCCATCCTATCATCAATAATCACGGCATAGGAGGAATCCTTTGCATGACACATAATTGACCATATTAAATCCAAGGCGTAAACAGTTATCAGTTAATCTTGAGGCACAAGGCCCAGTCACCCAAGTAGTCATCCATAAAAAAAAAATCATTACGTGCTAGAAGACAAAAGTGTGAGACCATCATCTAGTACATAAATCCATGGCACAAGGAGTCTAAGTACTCGATCAAAAGTAGCACATCATTATAAGGTCATAGTAAAAACCACTTTATCATTCATCAACCAATAAGTAATCCTTGCGCACGGTTAAATGATTGCATGACCATCCATATATTGCATTAAGCATGCACAATTTAGTCCACTTTAATTTAAATTTGGGGTGCAAGACCAACATCAACTTTGATGCAAGGAGCAAGGTAAATATCAATTCTACCTATGCGGAGCAAGTAATCCAACACCATCATTAATACAAAAATCCATAAGTGCAAGAAGTGAATAACCAACAACCGAACATTACATCGACTTTTCATTGTGCATGATAAGAAATGGCCTCACAATCATTCTTACTTCAAAATAATTAAAGGCGCACCATGCCAATTCTAATCAATCAAGCATACCCTAAATCATAGGCGCAAGAGGAATTAGTTATCAGCCCATCATACAAGACCTAAGGCAAGGTGACGAGTAACCAACTTTGTTTTAACATGCAAGAGTGGACATCATTTCTAACTCAAGGCACAAAGGAATTCCCATCGCCTAACTAATCGACGTCATCAATATACAAAGTGCGCCAATAATCTAATAATTGAATCCTTGTACATCCATCATTATTGCCATGTGCGAGAAATATAATTTATTAATCCTTTACACTTCAACTCTAATTCAATAGGATGTCAACTATTCTCCTATAATCACCATAGCCAGGTAACTATAATTGTGTCAAAAGTCTACTAGATAAATTCGCTCCACATGTATTACATAATGAAACAAGAGCTGCATGGTAGCGCAATCCTGCCAGGTAATATCATGTATCCTCTATTTGCAATAAGGGGTTTAAGTTAGAATAATAAAATAATATAAGAATTGAATAATCGAGGTGGATAATGACATTGGAGTTACATTTTGTGTTAAATTCCACCCACTCTTCATTAACTTAAAATTATTAAATAATATGATAATCTTGGTGTTATTAAATTATTAATAATATGATAACTTAGATGTGTAATAACATTGGAAATTCCATTTTTGTTTTAGTGTTACAAAGTTAAAATCAAATTTATAATTAAATAAGATAGTAGATTAATTATTCATTTTTTAAAATTTATGTTTAATAAAATATAAACATTCAAATTTTATTAAAATTAAAATTTAGTTTCCCAGAAATTAAAATTACATATTTTAATTAAAAGGATGGATTCAACATCATGGAATATCATTTTAGTTAAAAGTATTGGATTTAGACGGAAAAAGGATTCAACTACTTCATTTTAATATGAAAGTGAGAGGGGTGGTTATTAGGTATGTAGAATTTAGCTCCACAGTGAAAAAGATAGTGAAAATATATAGCATGATGGTATGGATGTCAGGGCTCTTCATCATTGTAGGTAGACATCGCCTTCATTTTTCCATGCAAATTTCCCATCTCCTCGCATATTTAACGCAATATACAATGTATATATGTATGCCCATTTTAAACTTGTTACTCATTGATTCATGTGAGTTGACATTTTTAGCTTGACCGACGGCACGACAGGCACAGCATAAGTCGTCTCCATGCCATTGATAGATGTTTCAGACGGGAGGAATATGATGCAGATGGAAACTATTAAATAATATTAAGAATAATATCTTCGTTTTGTTAAATATAATGTAACCTCAACAGTCTGATTGTACACTGCCAGCTGTACTTTCTATTTTTGTCTTGCTTGAGCCTATTTAGCTCAGCCATCTCCCATTGCATTGTACGTAACTTCTTCGGTACTTCTTCATACATTTCAATATACTGTTCTATTATTTTCTCTGCATTTCTCTTTGCTTCACAATTTATCATGGTATCAGAGCTTCAGCAGTAAGCCTCTTCACACAGTCTGGAGAGAAACAAGATCCTCACAGCACATAGCTTACACAGATCTTGAGAGCACGCGACACAGACTTTTCACAAGGCTTGGAGAGATGTTCGTACTACTCTCAAAAGATCAACATAGGAAGCTTGCAGAGGAAGCAGAGCGTACAATGCTCGAAAGATCAAGGAAGAAGAGAGTGTAGAAGAAGAAACTTTAAAGATTCTTGTAATTTTCGAGAATCGTCAAAGATTGACGAAGAAGAGCTGCAGGATGGAAGAACATTTAAATAACTCGAAGAATTCGTTCAATTCGTTAAAGATTGTTGCAGAAGGCAGCATAGTTTAAAGTTTTTCGAAATTCGCTCAAATCTGTTAAAGATTGAAGCAGTGAACAAAGAATCTGTGTATTTCTTTCAAATCTTTGAAAGATTCACGAATATTTCTTCCACAAGAGCAAAGAACGCATTCCATGTGCAAAGAACAACCGTTGAGGCTGTAAGATTCGTCCTGCGAACGGATCCGAAGCAAGAAACCAGTTCAGAAGGGACGAGGAGAGCACAAAAAAGGCGAAAGAGTTTCAGCCGTCAGATCTTGCGCAAAGGACCGACAGTCGTTGGATCAGCAAGAAAGTGCACGAGGTTTAGTCCTCTACAGCGCCAAGGAGGAATTCTTTGACATATGAAGTCACGAAGTCCCAACATCATCTAGACGGTCCATCAAGAAACATGTGGTGAGATCTCGACATTTCGTGACTTGCAGGTGTAAAGGTCAGAAGACATGTCGTGAGAATTCACAAATCGCGAAATCACGAGTCATTCTGGACCATTGGATCAAGAAATATCGTGAGCCATCGATCTTATCCCATCACAAAATCGAGAATCGGGAGTTGGACGTGAAAAGGTGATTTCACTCCCAAAACTCTGATACGCGATATCGCGAAATCCCGAGAAGACTTGTGAGCCGTCCATCTCAGAGGACAGGTGGCAGCAGATCCAAGTGTTGTCAAATCGACATATCAGAGTTCACGGTTTTGAAAGACCATCGCAACAAGAGTTCTAAACTCGTGAAATCGCGATTCACGAAATAGAGATAAGATCTCAGTCATCCATTTGTTTGGACATGTGGCGGACATCGAGGAAACCATCGGCATTTCGGCAATCGCTATTTCAAGTTGTCAGAGAAATTTGGAGTCGCAAGTCGCGAACTTGCGAAACAATGAGCACCGTCCATTTTGAGGGGACACGTGGCGTCAATCTGAGGACACGGGAAAAGTCCCGAAAAGGAAAGGGCCATTGGCACATCGGGATTTTGCGTTTTGTGAATCCTAAGGACAAGAAACACGAGCATTTCGGAATTGCAAAGTCTGAAATCCCGACAGGAGGAAAGTTTCATTTTGGGGCCCAACTGACATCATATCGTCAAAACAAGGGATCGAGAATCTCCACGGTGAAACCCCTGAAGCAGACTTGAGTCGTCCATCTGTTGAGGATGCGTGGAAGAGATCGAGGCTTTCAGAAAATTTCCCGAAGGCAGAGTCCATCGGCATTACAGGATTCGGAAAATCGCGGATCCTGGAGACGACAAGTCCGGAATAGAACAAATTGCGAAATCATGAGGAAAAATCAGGACCGTCCAATATAGGAGGACGCGTGACAAAGATCAAAGGAATCAGGAAATTTACCGAAAGGAAAGCACCATCGGTAAATCAGAGATCGGGGAATCGAGGAGTCAGAAGATCTCGTCATCAAAAATCGCGAAATACCGATTCGCGATATCCCGATAAGATCTGGACCGTCAGATCACAGAAAGATCTGGACCATTAAATCGTCCAAAAGAAAATTTCGAATTTCGGCAATTTGAAAGGCAATAAACCCGAAAAACCCGTAGCACTTTAACATTAAGGCGCATGGTCACATTGCACCATGACAAAGGAAAATTCAAGGCTGATAAGCTCTTTTCGGCCATCGACAATTCGACGTTTCGGCGATCGGAGGTAAATACGAAATTTCCCTCTATTTTTTCTGCAATTTTTTTATGGCGTCGTCTAGCAATTTTGGACCAACTCAGGGTCCGATTCTTCTTGGAAAGAATTATGAGTTTTGGTCTCTTTGGATGAGATCGTTCTTTCAAGCACAAGAGTGCTGGGAACCAGTGGATCTTGGATATGTGGAACCAGATCCAGCCGCCCTTTCTGCCATGACAAATGCACAGAGAATTTCTCAGGAAACACTGAGGAACAAAGAAAATAAAGTGAAATTCTGGATTCAGAATTCTGTGGATGATTCGATTTTCTCAAAAATCACAGGAGCTAGTACTTCTAAACAGGCCTGGGATATTCTTCAATCTTCCTACCAAGGAAATGACAGGGTCAAAACAGTTAAACTGCAGACCTTGAGGACACAATTTGAGACTCCATGGATGACAGAGTCCAAAAATGTGGATCAGTTCATGAACAGAGTCATGGGAATCGTGAACCAAATCAGATTGACTGGTGAAGCCATCACTGATCAACGCATTGTTGAGAAAATTCTCATAAGTTTAGCAAAGAAATTTGAAATGGTTGTAACAGCAATCCTTGAATCCAAGGATCTGTTAACATTTTTAATAGATGAACTAATTGGTTCTCTGGTGAAACATGAGACCAGACTGCATCTCACTGATGAGTCAATCTCCAATGCCTTCAAAACTCAATTCTCCTTCAGCAGAGGGAGAGGCAGAGGAAGAAATAGAGGTCACCAAGGAAGAGAGAGCAATCAAAGTAACCCTCACTCTAGTGGAGGTAACAGACAACAGTATCCGAATCAAAATTTCCAAGGTCAAAGACAACAACAACAACAAAATCAACATCAGAAATTTCAGCCTCAAAGAGGCAGAGGGAGAAGATCAAATGAAAAATCAAGCATACAATGCTATTACTGCAAAAAGTATGGGAACTATGAATCTGAATGTAGGAAGAAGCAAGCAGATCAGCTCTCAGGAAGAGCACATGTGTCAAATCACATGAGAGAAAACTCAGGAGGTATGTTTCTTTAGTGTCACAACACTGAACATCAACCTAAAGATCTATGGTTGCTGGACAGTGGATGCAGCAATCACATGATAGGTAACAAAGAATTACTTTCATGCATTGATTCTTCAATCTCATCTGATATTACACTTGGAAATGATTATTT
>SNQJ01S0123183.1:1715-14773 GCA_010110895.2 Picea sitchensis | reverse complement strand
CTACCTCTCTAGCTACCTTACAGACTCCCGGTGTGCGAAGTGCCGAAATTTTGCCTTGGACAATCAACAGTCTAGATCCTCCTATGATCTGACGGTCCAGATCCTCTTGGGATTTCGCAGCTCGTTATTTCGCGAGTTTTGAACTCTCGTCATGACGTTCTCCAAACCACGAACTCTGAAATGCCGAAATGAGATGGTGCTTGGATCTGCTGCCACCTGTCCATTGAGATGGATGGTCCAGATTCTTTCTCAAAATTTTATTTTGAGTAATTTTCTGATTTCAGGATTTCGCGTATCGGGGTTTCGAGTGCAGTCTCCTTTGCTCATCCAACTCTCGAGTCCCGATTTTTTGATAGAGTCAGATCGACGACTCACGATCTTTCTTGATCCAACGGTCCAAAATGACTCGGGATTTCGCGTATCGGGGTTTCGAGTGCAGTCTCCTTTGCTCATCCAACTCCCGATTCCTGATTTTGCGATAGAGTCGGATTGATGACTCGCGATCTTTCTTGATCCAACGGTCCAGAATGACTCAGGATTTCACGATTCACGGATTCTCATGGCAGTCTTCTGACCTTTACACCCTGCGAGTCAGCAAAATGTCGAGATCTCGCCACATGTCCTCCTTGATGGACGATCCTAACAATTTCGTGACTTCGCAAGTCGAAATTTATCCTGTGCGCTCCAGAGGACTAATCCTCATGCACTTTCTCATGGATTCGACGACTGTCGGTCCTCTGCGCGAAATCTAATGGCTGAAATTCTTTCGCCTTTTCTGCGCTCTCCTCATCACTTCTGAACTGGATTTTTGCCTCCGATCTCTTCACAAGACGAATATTATGGCTTCGATTTCTCGTTCTTGGCTCCTCTGACATGTTCTTTGCTGCCTTTGCAAGGATTTTCTCCCGTGGAAGAAAAATTCGTGAATCTTTCAAAGATTTGAAAGAATTTCACGAGTTCTTTGAAGCTTAATGTTCTCTGCTGCAATCTTTGACGGAGGAGAGATATTTCCCGAAATTCTTTAAACGATTCTGCCTCCTGCAACAATCTTTCACAAATTTGAACGAATTTCTTTGAATTCTTCAAATGTTCCTGCCTCCTGCAGCTCTTCTTCATGAATCTTTGATGAATATGAAATTGTTCACAATTCTTTAGAGTTTCTCCTTCTGTAGTCTCTTCTTTCTCGATCTTTTGAGTGTATAGCGCTATGCTTCCTCACGTGAGCTTCCTACGAGGATCTTTTGAGAGTATTACAGACAACTCTCCAAGCCTTGTGAAAAGTCTGTGTCGCGTGCTCTCATGATCCATGTAAGCTCTGTGCTATGAGGATCGTGTTGCTCTCCAGCTTGTGTGAAGAGGCTTATTACTGAAGCTCTAATACCATGATAAATCGTGAAGCAAGAAATGTAGAGAGAAAAGAATAGAGTAGAAAACAATATTCA
Organism: Picea sitchensis; assembly: GCA_010110895.2. NCBI lineage: Eukaryota > Viridiplantae > Streptophyta > Pinopsida > Pinales > Pinaceae > Picea > Picea sitchensis. The sequence continues at coordinate 13,331 of SNQJ01S0123183.1, read as the reverse complement.
GTATATTGAGAATGTAAGGAGAAAGTACAATGAGAATAGTTAATGAAGAAGTTGTATGCAAAAGGAAAATAGTTGAGCTAAATAGGCTCAAGCCAATCAAGAAATGAAAGTACAGCTGGCCAGGACAGCTGGCAGTGTACAGTCAGCTTGTTGAGGTTACATTATATTTAACATGCACGAATCCAGTCACCTCAACTATGATACATAGTGAGGAGAGTTTTAAACCAACCCAAACGACAGTCGACAGTCAATTAATTTACAATGGCTAAGACTAGAGTTGAAAGAATAACGTTCGGTTGAAATACATCACACCAGTCCTCCAACCAATTTTAAGCCAGCCACTTCGACAGTCGTCCCTTGTTTAATAAGAATGACTACCAACAAAAACAAGAATAAAATGTGTAGAGAGATTCCAAGGATCTAGCCCGGTAGAGCGATCTGCGAGTACTAATGCACTGGCAAAATGAAAGGGGAACAAGTATACGTAATCAAAAGGAGGTCATAGAAAGTCTGGAATTTTCGTCCGGAAGGAAAATAAATAAGATAAACAACCTCAGCTTTAAATAAATCTTCTACATGAAAACTAGAACTCATTTTGATACCAATCCACTATATCTCTACACAAATCATACACTTATATTGCATTTCACAAATTGATCCAGAATGGATTACCAATTCAACACTAATTATTGATACTTTAATAAAATTTACAGAATTTAAAATACCAAAACAAGAAATGGTAGGGTTGACGATGCCCACCTAGGTCTCGTGCTCCTTCTATTATCTTGCTTGCTAATCAATAAGACGTCATCAATAACCTCCCATCCAATGCCAGGGGTACTCTTGTTCCCCCTTGGCCCCCCAAACCACAAAGGGGCCACACATACAACCAGAGAATAGTATAACACCCAACTTGCCTCGCAAGGTTGAGCTGCCACTCTCTATTCAAGCTGGGTATCCCAACTCCCACAAGAAAAATCAGTGAAGAAAAATTTTGGTAGCGTAATATTACGCCTACCAGTCGCAATCCATTCCTCTCCTCTGCCATTTCTTTTATAGATTTATCTTAGTGACGAGTTGCCCAAAATTAAAATTAAATTATTTTTGTTAGGAAAATTCTCCCCCGTACACTTGTCACCCAATCCCTTAGTTGCACTAGAAATTAATTTAATTAAATTGACAATTTCCCTCACCCACCTAAAAGCGTTCCCAAAAACACTCCTCAATGTCTGTTTATTCCCTCAATTTCCTTTAATCACTCACACCCTTCTTAAAATTTAGTTGAGTACATTTTTGGAAAGTTCTCTAGACTAGATCTCTTTTTATGTTCCACATTCATTTTGCAATTATATTCCTCTTTTTATCTAAGTTCGAATTTAGCAAGTTTTTCACATACACAACAGTTAAATTTTTAGACAATTTAATCCTCCTTTAAATTAAAAATTTAATTTTCCCCCTTTTTTTTCTTCATTCCCCCTTTATTAATTGTTTAATAAATTTTTAGTCCTCTTATCCTACTTAGACCTAGGCTTCAAATTCAACTAGGCCTGGAATTTTTTTAAGGGAAAGGTTATAATTTAATAAACTTTACTTATACATAATTAATTTAAGGTTGACCATGTCAAGGTAAGATATTGTTTTCTAGCCACCTATGTTGAGTGACTCACTTGTTTTTAAACATTGCGATGTGACCTTCAAGACATATTACGTGATCTAAGGGTGCCACTCACCTTTATTCATGTTCCAATTATGCAACATTCCCTTCAAGACACACTACATGCTCCAAGGGTGTCACTGGCCTTTTGATTGATTTTGGTAGACGTCGAACCCTTGGAGTCAATACTTCGTCAGGTGACCTTGTGGGAGACTAAGGGCCTCTAAGGAAGAAGGAACCTTCTTTATTGCACACCCCTTAGAATATTCGTGAGTGACTATCTCAATATACCCTCACGACATCATGGATCTCTCAAACTATGTAATCATTAACCTACAGTTCAAGCCATGACGAGAGAGCTAGTAGGTTGTGGCAAGGCTGCTACCACACCTCTCCCTCAATATCTATGGTTGTCATGCATGAACCCTTTAATCCAAATGTGAGTCTGATTAGCAAGCTATCATCAGCCTTCATCCATCAATGAAACATGTCAGCAATCCAAATCAACATCATAATATACCAGTCATATGTCACATATGCAATAACAGAAATACGCAAACCATAAACAATCCATTCCCTAACTCGATCTAGAGTCGAAGGAGGTCCATCGATTCCATCGGCATCCTCAATTGGTCCAAAGTTCTACACACTATGAAGAAACCAGTCAATATCACATGTCGATATAAATATAATTAAATAACATATCATCATATCCACAACATCATCATAATCCATAAGTGAAATAGTCAATCATATAATGAACCGGATTGCTTGCACGTAAGTTTCCCCAAATAATAAGTCACATCATAAGTGTGCAAGAGAAATATGTTACATTGATATATCATTTCAAATTCACATACATCAGCATCAAAACGAGGTTTATCAGGTACTCCTTGATGGTCTCCACACTGTTCAAAGGATAAACTAGGGGTTTATGTTTTTTATTGCACTGGTGTTGCAAACCCTTTGTTTCTGGAATTGGTTGAAACCCTCGTTTTATGCATTATTTTGAAGTGTAATCTTAATCCATTGAAGGAGACCTCTATCAAACCTGAAGTATATGGTCAAATCATTTGAGAACCTAGCCTGAAATTGCATACTTCATTAGTGCTGCAAATTGATATCTATGTTGTTGAAACCCTGTTATTAGAAAGAAGTTTCAATTATATTCATTTCATTACAAATAGCAATGGTTGTTCATTTATTCCTCCTTTTTTTAAGGTGCTATATCTCATACCATTGATGTGTATAAAGATTTGGACAAGGTGGACTCTAAGAAGACCGTTCTATCATTAAACCATAAAACTCATGTTCACTTTGTTTTCACACACCAACTGTCATAATAAATTACAAAAAGTGGCCACACAGTGATTATACATATTGGCCATGGTGACTATCAGAAGAAGCTCCAGAGCCAAAAGATGAATACATTGAGTCTCCATAACCAACATAAATTTTGGTTAAATTTCTTGTTTCATGCATTTTACAACATTTATGGTGATGGCTATGTTTTTTAAGTCGTGATTATTAGTTTAGTTGCTTTCATTTAATCAAGATTATTAAGATTATGAAGTTTACAAAAATTTTGGACACCTGATACAGTTTTGGGCTGCTAAATATTTTGGCAAAAGTGAAAAAGGATGCTACAGGAAAGTTCGCAGTGCTTGGCACTACAAACTGATAATTTATGACAGTTTGTAAAACATTAGCACACAACAGAGGATTGTTTTGATCATAACTTTTGAATTCCAATCTGGGTTCCTTTGAAATTTGGTGTGGAGGGAAAACGTGATGTTTGGGAGGTGGTCACAAAAATCAACTCGACCCGGTTCATATTTTTGGAGAAAAGACAAAATCATCACTTATAGAAAAGTTCATAGTGCATGCTATTAAAGGCACTGTGAACTCTAATAGTCTAAAAAATGTGAGTTATGGGAAGGATTCCAAATGTCAATGAAGGTTGGAATGGTATCCTAGGAGTAATTTGGACATGATTGAAATGTGTTCCATCTCCAGATCAAGCAGCATGACCTGTTTCAAAAGGCATTTATCTCAATAGACAATATCCCAAAAAATAGAAATTTGTTAGGTTTTTGTTGGAATCTTTTGTAACAATACTCCTAAATGGAGGAGGATACTATCTAGCTCCTTGTTTTCGACCTCCTGAGGGTATATAGAGATAATTCACTATATATGAAGTGTATTTTGAGAAGGAAAGGGTTGGAGTGATAGGAAAAAGGTTGCTACTATTTTGTAAACTCTCAGATTCTGTATATCTGGATGGAGGATTCTTATGTAGTCAAAGATCAACTTGTGCTCCTTTCTTTGTTCATTTTATTTGTCTTCTTGATCTAATGGAATATTGATTGTTAACGGATTTATTAAAATATTTGTTAGCAGAGTTATGCAGTGGATGATTTAGTGTGTATTTTCTGAAGCATTTATTCTTGAAGCAAATCTTTATTTCTTGATTAGAAGGATCCTAATTAATGAAATTTCAACCATATGAATGTGTCAATCAAGCCTGATGTGAAATTGACTATTCATCTTGATGTTTTTCTGCATTTTCTTCTATTCATGTTTCGAATATGTATTGGTTGGAGATTATGATAGCCCTTTCTGCTGGAATATAGTCTTTGGGATTTTGTGCATTAGATCAGGCTTTGAACCTTATCAGTTTCATCCATTTTTTAATATAATCACTCATCCAACTCTAAACATTTTGATGGGTATTAGGATTACACTTACAATAGTCTAAGTGTGACTCTCAGTGCTAACATTTTTGGTGTCGTTCTCAGGGACAGAAGTGAATAAATATTCCCTGGGAGAACGACATTGAGAAGATCTAGCTCTTAATGGTAGACTGGAGGAGGACACAAATTTTGACTACAATATTCTACCTGGAGACTCCACAATCAAATAATCCACTAGAGGAAGGATCTTACTGACAGAAAAATGAAAAGACAGAAAGTAAAAACCATGTATCATCTCATTAGTATTCTCCATGAAATTGTGTTCTTCCTCATAAGTTCGTTCATGTCTTTCCCTATACATATAAAACAAATTATCCTTTTCTTTGTCCATTCGAATAACCATAAGCCTTCAAATATATACCCCTGTTTGGAAGAATAAAGTCTGCATTCTTCCTATGCTGTAGATGTTGATCATGTCTCTTCATATCAGTCTATTGAGAAGAATGAAGTCCATATCTCAATCCCTCCTAAAATTGATCAACCCTATTTTCATGGGAATTATGAAGTTGATTTACCTCCTAAAGTCCCTGTTATACCTTGTAATCATCTTATTAAACCTCATTTTCATCCCACTCGTGTTTAGTATAGAATTAGAGAGAAAATGTTTAAACCCTTAAGGCTTCCATCTCACCTTCATCCTTACCCTCCCAAATTTTTTGAGTATCTTCCTCAGTTTACTGGAGAAGATCATATCACTGCTGAGAAGAATTTGGGAGCCTTTGAGAACTTAGTTGATAATTTTTAAATAGTATATGAAGATGTCACCATGAGGTTATTTTCAAAATCCTTGGTTAGGGATGTTATTTTGTGGTTTAAAGGTCTAGAAGTTGGTTCCATTATTTCATGGATTTAGTTATATGATGCATTTTTAAGATATTGGGGAAAGAAAAAGTCCTTCGATCAACACTTAGTTGAGTTTTGTGCTCATAAGAGAAAAAAAGATGAAGCTTTGGCCACCTTCAACAAGAGGTTTCATAGTTTTTATTAAAGCATGCCTTTGGATATTCATCCTTCTGAGACTATAGATATGGTTTACTACATAGCAACTCAATACCCAAATCTTGTACTTTTTCTAAGAGAAAGGAAATATTCATCATTGCAACAGTTGTTTGAGGATGCTGAAAAAGTTGAGGAGAACTTACGGGCTTGTAAAAGGATTCAAGATCAGACATACTTTGAAGATTTATGTGCATAGGACTAGCAATAAGAGTGTAAGTATGATTCATATTTGGAACATAATTCTATAATATTTTCATATTTTTCTATAAATAGGGATATAGATCATGTTTGTGATCATTTTCCAAATCAGTTTGAGCAGGCAGTAAAAGATGGTTGTATAGATAATTATATATTTGCAGCTAATCATGATTAGTATTTTTTAACTCCTACTATACAATTATCATGTGACCATTTTACTCAAGAGGAAATTGTCACTCTTGATAACCAAGAGATGCTCTCGAAAGAACAAAGAGTTCAAATCTTTCTCAACAAGATGGAATGTATGAATTGGTAGTTATCTTTTCTGAATTAGCATGCTTTTGATCATGGTTTCGAAGATCCAGTAGCAGTTTTATTGGAGTCATATCTTTCAAATTCTTTGAAGATTTTAGATTTCGTAATTTCACCAGCACTTGTGGGGAGTATGATTTTCCAAAGTATTTTTTATGGCTTCTATTATATTTTTGTTGTTATCTATTAACCAGTGGAAGATATGGGATTATTTCTATCATGAAGCTACTTGAATGGTTGATGTGGAAATTTGCATTTACTTAAGAAAATTGGAGATATGGTTAGAGTAGGGTAGTGTAGGTAATAATCTCACTTCCTGAGCATTTCCTTTTCTTCAGTTTGCACAGTGTGATCAGATTTGCAGTATGAGGTTTTTTTATAGCAGGTCTTTCAGTTTTCTTGAATAAGTGACAGATCTTGAAGTGTTGCAGAGGATTGGTTGCACAAGTTTGATACTAGATGACTCCATAGCCAAATGGATAAGGCAACTCGAACTGCTAGGTTCTTGGAGCCTCACAGGGAGGTCTCCATCCCAGTAGGAGCTAGATGTTAGCACATAGAATTGTAGGGGTCAAAAAGAGTCACTTTGGTTTAGGTTTTGAGTTTTTAGGTTGTGGTCATAACTTAGGTTTTGTTTTAAATAAATGAAGTTATGTCTAGCCTTTGTCTAGAGTCTTTGGTTTATGTAATTTGTTATCAATGACAAGGTAAATAAACCCCCATGAGTCACACCTTTGATTTTTACAGCATTACCTTGACATGTCACACCTCCAAGTTGTACACAAGGTTTCTTTTGTCATCATCTATATGTTTAAGTGTCAAGTCAAAGTTGGGTGTATGTGTTGCCAACTCACTAGGAGAGTTCACAGTGTACTCTAAGTAACTCATGCGTTCATTTATCATCATTGCAATTAAAGGATCGTGTCAAAGAGGATTTCATTGTTTTCAGAGCCTACATTTAACCACTTCTTTAGGGATTATGTCATAATATCTACTAGCAGTCTCCTCAAAGTGTGAAATATGTGTTTGAATTTGGTGTTGCAGATTGGTTGAAGAGGATCCTTGAAATTTGGATGAATTTCTGATATATCAATTCAAATTCACATGCATCAACATCAAAACCAGGTTTATTATAACACCCCGGGTTGGGAGCCCCCATATTAAATAATGTATTGTTTCATTACAGAGAGGACAGAGCGCCAATTTTTTTATTAAAAGGCTAATGTGCCTAAGAAATGTAATGTGTGATCATTATTAATAATAAATACATCGTTGGCTACTAGACGGAAAAGGGCTAGAGTTATAGGGGGATATGATTCCACAAGACAGGGGGGCTTGAGAGGCTAAGTGTTTATTTCATTTTCTTTAATTACCCATTTTGTTTAATGGGGGGAGGAAATCAGTTACATAAGCTTCTTGGGGGAAGGAAAAGAGGTTCTTGATCCCCCACAAGTTAAAAAAACCCATCCCTATTCTCTGGAAGGGGTTCTCTCGTTCTCCCGTTTCCTAATTCTCTCATTCATTTTAGCCATTCACTCACTCTCATTCTCGTCCCCATTATGGTGTTGTTTTTGGTCACCTCACGCGTTCATTCACCCGATTTTTTCATTTTTTTCCCTCTCTCGTGGAGTCTACACTATATTCATTCCTTCACTCACTCATATTTCCTCATGCATGTCTTGGATTGGGAAAGGAAGATGAATTTTTGAAGTCAAGCCATGGTTTTGGTTGGATGTGGAGATTTCTGGTGCAATCTGACTGTGATTAGAGACCTACATGTCTGAGGTGAGTGGTATGTGTCCATATTTTCTCATAGCTATGAGTCCTGAGAGTCTTGGCATGGATATTTTGGACCAACTGCACTGGAGCCTTGGAAGGAGAAGGATTACCTGAGGGACTGCATGGTAGATAAGGGTGGAGGTCCATTCTCTTGGGTGGTGTATGTTGGGTAGAAGAGAGATTGGTACTTGGATTGTTGTGAGTGTTGGAGAATCTTGTGAGAGTGTTGGATGCAGAACAAGTCACGATAAAATAATATTTTTGGGAAGAGAAACATGAAAGGGGAAAAGGACAGCCGGAAGGAAAAGCATCATGTGTAAGAGAAGTAGGAAAGGCATGCATGCAAGGAATACCTAATGATTCTAGGGTTAGATTTTTTGTAATGTATTGTAATGGCTGATGAGCCAAGAATACAAAGAGGTAGTACTTAGAGGAAGAGGGGGGAGAGACAAGTATCAGCTAACTGAGGAAGAGAGAGTTTTAAGAGTTGTATGAGTCAGTAAGATAGTGAGCTAGGGAAGCTATGAGTGATTCGATCCCATGGGTTAGATTGTAGGCTAAGGAGCATGGTGTGATGTAGACAGCCTCATAAGGATCGAGGAGCCTATTGGAGAGATTAAGATCTAAGACTATAAACACACGTGGCGTGACATATTACTGAACCATAATAAAGATATTGAGAGCCATATATTTGTAGGCATAGCCCAGGAGGGGGTGAACCATGGTAACACCTATGTTATGTGAATGAATGTATGCAAATTTATTGTTGTTTAAAGGTGAATGTTAGATGAATGAATTCACTAGTTAGATCTAGTATTGCACATGCATGAATAGAATGATTGTTATAATAAGATGATTAGATCGAATAAATAAAGGTTACATGATACAATAATAGATATCCAGTCATGCCCAAGTTGTAAGCACATGAGTATTGCAGCCACCCATAGAGCTATCTCGAGTGAGACTATGCAGAACACTCCATGTGTTGTGTTGCCTTCTGGTCTACCAGAGGGGATGATAGTTTTAGAGGGATTTTGTGGGGAGCTTATCAAATATGAACCAGGGTTAATCTATGATAGTAAGGTAGGATCAGAGTAACCCATAAAGAATCCTAGGTAGTAAAGTAGAGACACATAAAATACCAACAAATGGTTATGTTTCTGGTTGGTTGGTCAAGAATGGGGTTGAGTATATGAGATTTGTGGAAGATGTGTTAAAAGAATGATAGAATAGAAAACAAGATGCTGAGAGAAGGGGAATCTAAAAGGGGATATTATACCGTGGAATCCAACAAAGGACGAGATAGAGAGTTGGTTGAAGACAAAGGAGTTGGATTTTGTGCATAAAGATAATAGAAACCTGAAGTTGACACCGCGCAGATATTTGGATAAGTATGTATTCAACGACTTGCATGAAGTATTTTTCTGTGATTTCTCGCATGTATTGTAGAAGTGGATAAAAAGGTTGAAAGATAACTATCCCATAAACCAGATCAAACATCTAGAGTGTAATCTTGTAGAGATTGTGAAGTTACAACGAGTTGATAATAAGTTTATGCGGGCACTAGATTTCTGGTTAGACAACATTGTTGCAGGATTTATCACAAAATTTGTAGTAGATAGAGCGAAGTCTTACAGTGCAGCAGAAAAAGAGTTCTTGAAGGGACCTTAACATAGGTACATCATATTGTTATATACTTATATTAAGATATTACTATATAACAAAGGTGTAATGACAATGGAATCAAACAACTAAACTTCTCTGCGTGCATGGGGGAAGGGGGTAATTACTAATGGGAGAAGGAGGAATGGAGGGAAAAAGGGATAAAGGAAAGAGGGAGGAGGCATTGGATCCAATTATGATGAATGAAGACTAGATCAAGAAGATGATGGAAACAACTAGAAAAATGCGTAGCGGAGTACCCTACCAATATAATTTGAACACCAAGAAGAGAGTCGTAGTTGCGAGGGAAGGCTTGGAAAGTGATGAAGAAGAGGTAGAGGATCTCCAGTCTGTGGAGTAGATTGAGGAAATTCTACGCACAACATATGAGAGGAAGACGAGAGGTCCAAGAGCAGGAATAGAAGGCATCACTCCTATTGATATTATTGTCAGTGTGGAACCCATAAACCCATGTGTGACTAATACACCAAGAAGAACACCACCATTTAGAAAACCTAATTTCAGGAGAAAGAAGACAACATGAAGTACATATACAAAAGAAACAACAATTGGGGGATCCCATTTAGGAAGCATCAGTCAAGTATATACAACGTGCGGAGGTAGTAGTTCAACATTCAGGATGGCAGGACATGATCCCACCATTAGGTTACTAGAATTCAAAGGAGAGGCATCAAAGGACCATGAGAATCACTTGTTTATTTGTGAAAAGATCTGGGAAGTGAAGCATATCACATATGAGGACACTAAACTTGCACAGTTAGCTATCACTTTGAGGGATCGCACATTGGATTGGTACATCATTTTAGCTGCAAACAATTTTCCATGGACAACCCAAATACATGAATGAGATGATAGAGATTATACAAAAACTAGGAGAATACGTATGGGAGATTGACCAAATATTCAAATGATTGAAGGGAAAGCTAAAGTATGTCATGATAGATATGAAGCATAGGCATCTATTCGTCAATTCATTGTTACCACACTTGAAATACCCTTTGCGAAACAAAAGTTTCAGACACAGGCAGAGGCTCTACAGAAAGACCTAAAACTAGAAGAAAACCAATATCAGAAGACAAATCCAGCCATAGAAGAGTTGAAAGAGGATATGAAGATCTTAACATTCCAGCTAAAACATCACAAAGGTAAGGACAAAAGAGAATTCATTTGATGTACTACATGTAGGAAAGAAGGACACCATAAGAACGAATGTCCAACATTCGTGCAATACATGGTAACAGGAATGCCAAACCCATTTCCAATAGGAGGACTATGGTGTGAGATCTGTAAGAAACAGGGCCATGATCTATATCACTGCCCAATGATGCAGAAGTAACAGACAGTACCTAGGAGCTCATAATTCAACTTTTGTAAGTCATATGGACATGATGACAAATATTGCAGGGCCATGGACCTCATGAAGGAAAGAACATCAAATGCTTATAGGGTGCAGGAAGAAATGATGACCAAATAAGCCACACCATAATTTAACCAAGTACCAGCCCTGTATAACACTGTGTAGCAGCAGTATAACATTTTACAGTAGTAATATAACACAGTACAGCCGCAATACAATACCACGCAACCACACTATAATCTCGCGTGGTATAACTAGGAGCCTCAGTACAATGCACCACGAGGGGATAAAGCTGACTACAGAGGCTTTCGAAGAGGTAGAGGACCAGTGGTATGCCACAACTATCAACAAGCAGGACACTATGCAATAGAATGTACACTTCCACCTGTGACATGTAAGTATTGTCGCACCTTAGATCATGACATGGAAGAATGTCCTACACTGTTGGGGAAGATCCAAGAAAAGAGAAATCAAAAAAATCAGAATGTTCAGTGGATTTCGACAGAAGCAACGGATGAAGGAAGAAACATCAACATAGTTACGCAGGGAGGAGATAAGACATGAAACGACACAATAATAAAAGATCCAACACAACACCAATGGGTGAAGAAGAATGTTGAATCAAAGAATTAGTTTGATGTGTAGAATGAAAAGGAGATATTCAAGAAGGCCAGAAAATAATTCTTGGAGCTAGACATTGCATTGACATCAACTGTGCAACATAATAAGGAAGTATTAGTGTACGATATGCCTCAATCATTGGATCACACCAAAGAATCACAATCCCTAGGACAAGTAAGTACAATTAAGGATTTTTTTCAATCCTATGTTAAACTACTAAATGATCCATCCTCTATTAAAGTTGTTGGATTACTGAGAGG